>OVAP01003271.1:0-17095 GCA_900406295.1 Aurinia saxatilis
TGAATGTAAAACAACTATGAAAAAGGTCCTAAAATGCAACATATCAGTAGCGGATTTTTAGAGGGTTCCTCCCATTAATTCTATGCAAAATCAGCTTGAACATGTTATTGTTTCTGATTACCAATGTTCGTCATCCATAACATTCATTCTCACAGCCATAAACTTCGTGAAAATTCAAGAAGCTTCTTTCACTCAGGAAATTTTTTGTCTGACATGTCTAAACGCCGATCTATGACTATCAAAATACCATGTATTTGTTTCTCCCGTAAATCACTCTAAAACATCCATGCGGATCACAAAACTTTGTCCTAAATAATGACTACCAATTATTTATTTATTTATTTATTTATTTAATGTATATATTATATTTAAAAAAATCAAACTAAAACTGATTAAGAAAATCTTGTATATTTTGTAATCGATCTTTTATTTACATTTGATTATATGTATGACATTGTTTAATTTATTTATAAGAAAGATTATCAATGATATATAACATCTTAAAAATGTCTTCTCAAATTCTTTTTAAATATCAACTAACATACTAATGAATGATGATTACTGATTCTTAAAGTGTAGTAAATATTTAACAAAATTAAATAATAATTAATATTGTATGAGATGATATGTCACAACTTTAGAGCATGTGTCATCCTAAGAAGAGAGGTCACTCTCCTTTATATATATATACTAAAAAAAGTTTGTGCGTTGCACGAAGATGGTTTGTTTGATTATTAAAATATATATATAAAAAACAACTAAAATATGATTTATATTTAATTATTATGTATACATTTTTTATATATTGGATAAAATATTGGTATTAAAAATATTTAAATAAATATTAAAGATGAAATATATGGTTACTAAATTACTATTTGTCTTTGTTAAATTATCAAGAAATTTTTTATAGTAATTCATTCTTGAGGATAATATTCAAAAACTTTAATATCCTAATGTATTGTTTTGATTTACTTCTTCAATTTAAGAAAATGGTTTTGAAATTTCTATATGAAAGTAAATACCTAATTAATTTGAGCAAGTCTAAATGGAACCTTACTATATAATACAAAAAAAATCGTGCTTTATCAAATTAAGCAAGTCTATTGTAGTCATTTATAATTATATTTTTTTTGTCAACACTGGACCACAACTGGCCAGCCCATTAGCCTAATTCCTACACAATGTAGGTAGTGGGACTTGATCAATGGGTGTGGTAGTGCCTGCCTTCAATGGACTTACCACCTGCCACTAGGCCAAAGTCACTTTACTTATAATATTACTTTTATTCATTTGTTTATTTTTTTTATCTCATTATATGTTAATGTTATTTAACTTCACAATATCTTATTTTTAAGATTGTTTTGAATTCCACTAATATGAAAATGGATAATTTAATTGATGAATTAGTTATTTTGCAATAAATTAAGAAAAACAAATGAATAAGATTTAATAGCCAAACTAAATAATGATATTAATAGAGAGGGACACATGACAACCTGTCAGAGCTTGCTGAAAGTGTAACCCTTCTATATTATATAAGATATGCCATAGACAACAAAAAATAAATAATTTTCTTGTATGAAATGTTTTTTTTGACTATTTTCATTGTATTTCTTTGCACTCTGGCACACGGGGATATTCACATCAAATATATGCCAAAACAAGATAAATATGATTATCGATAAATCTACATTCACAACTCACATATGGCAAACTAGAGAGGTTCAAGGAAGTTGAGAATTAAAGGGAATTACATGAACACACGAGATTTATATAGGTTGTTATCCAAAAGTTTACGAGAAGGAGACATGACCCAATTTGTTTTAGATCCACATCAACATTTTTTTATAGTTATTATATATTGTTTGATGACAAACGAGAAACAAAAATATTATTGATAAACTTCAGTTAGTGCATAATATTTTGCACTGTGATACATAATTAAAAGATTTTAAACAACATAACATATTGAAATTAACTAACTAGACATACATATGAGACATGTATCATGACTTTTTGAAAAATATAACATTATTTTTAAACTAAATTTAAATTGAAAATAATATATTATAAAAATATAACTTCATTTTATTGTTGCTTTGATCATTACTTCAAGGACGAAGTTTGTGATCTCTGCACTTCAGAGAAGTTATTCTCCCTTTCTTATAATAAGCAATTTTCATTGTCATCATGCTTGTTCTTACTATTTTTGAGTAGTCTTTTAGTTAGGAATAGATTTTTGCGAGGAGGAATCATGGTTTGGTAGATAGACAATAGATCTGTGTAATGATTAGTTTATAGGCTTACTTTCATATCAGATCTTAATGTAATCATATGATAAACCTGCTACTAATACACCACTTAATGTAAGAGATCCAAAACTTGATAGTGAAAGTTTTACTATTTATAGTTTAGTAGAATTTGATTTCCTGAACTTAATGCCTAGATTAATTGGTTGATCAACCCATATGTTCTCTTTTTGAAAAGATATATGTTAGATTTAACTCGTATACCAATTGAACTAGATTGACTAAGTCTGACCATAAGGATAGTCAGTTAATAGTGATTTCAACTTATAGCCTAGATTAGGATTTACACTAGTTACTACCCTAAATAATTCAAACCGTGATCCTCTGATGCATTGCCTTACTTCCTAGCACTTTTTATCACAGAATCTTCTCACGTTTTATTTGTTTTAGCATTTTCAGGTATTGATCGATCGACCGGACAATCTGTAATCGATCGAAAGGTGTTCCAATCGAACTAGATTGACTAAGTCTGACCATAGGGATAGTCAGTTAATAGTGATTTCAACTTATAGCCTAGATTAGGATTTACACTAGTTACTACCCTAAATAATTCAAACCGTGATCCTCTGATGCATTGCCTTACTTCCTAGCACTTTTTATCACTGAATCTTCTCACGTTTTATTTGTTTTAGCATTTTCAGGTATTGATCGATCGACCGAATAATCTGTAATCGATCGAAAGGTGTTCCAATCGATCGACCAGTTCACACTGTTGATCGACCAAAACCACAAACCAACTCATTTTGCTGCTTAGCTCGAGCGAACTTGGACGTGCTACTGCGTACACCCTACTCCCTGTGGATTCGACCCCTAAGTACTACTGTGAGACCTGTGCTCTTGCAAGAGATATTTTGGGCGTAAACTAAATCCCCATCACTGATTCTTCTAAAGGTCAAGTGGCTGCCAAGTATTTTACATCCTTGTTCACTTCATCTTGTCCACATGATTTTGATGAATAATGATATTTTAGCTTCTGTTTTACTAGAGGAGATCAGAGAAGCTGCTTTTTCTATAAAGGCCTCTAGTGCACCTGGACATGATGGTTTTACATCTTTGTTTTATCAAAATTATTGGTCCATCATCCAACATCAGATTATTAGAGAGGTACAAAGCTCTTTTCTCTTTTGGTACCTTTCCTCAGGAGTGGAATTTTACTCATATAAGCTTAATACAAAAAAAGACTAATGGTGAAAAAATGGAAGATTTATGACCCATTAGCCTCTGTTATGTTACCTACAAAATAATTGCTAAGATTTTGGTTAGGAGATAGCAACCTATTCTACCCAGTCTTATTTCAGCTAATCAACTAGCATTTGTTTCTGAAAGACTTATCACATATAACATTCTAATAGCTCATGAAGTTCTTCATGCTTTGAAGATTCATCCCAAGATATCTTCAGAGTATATAGCAGTCAAGACTCAGATCTCCAAAGCCTATGACAAAATAAAGTTGATTTTTTTAAAAGAATATTATTACAATCTATGGGGTATAATACAAGATGTATTGAGCTAATTATGTGTTGTATTATAACTATTTTGAGGTAGTCTGCTTTGATAAATGGTTCTCCTCATGGACTGACCACTCCTCAACTGGACTAAGACATGGAGGTCCACTCTCTCCCTTCTTATTTATCTTTGGCACAAAAGCTTTGTGTTTTTTTTTTTATTAAGGACATCTGAAGAGGGTCAAGCTATCCATGGTATCCAGTTTCATGAGTGTGGTCCTGCAATCTCTCATTTGTTCTTTGCAGGACCATCATTAGTTCGATTATCAACAAAACATGAATTAAGGCACATATCACTCGTAACAACCAAACTTGGCCAGTGGACAAGCTCTTGAGCTTGTTTTACGAGCCAAGTAGCCAAGCGTGGCCCGCAGACAAGTTGTTGAACTTTTTCTGCGGACCACATAGCAAACTTGGCCCGTGGGCAACCCATGGAACTTGTCCTACGGACCACATGGTCAAATATGGCCCGCATCAAGTCTCCGAGTGTGTCCCACGATCCAAATATCCAATGAAGGACCATCGAGCTTGTTCCACTCGTGTTTGTATGTTCAATATTCGACTGGGTCCCGGTCAAAACCTTACTATCTCAATGAAAATCACAATGGACTCACCAACATAAATAGGATCCACAACGCATCCCGCGAGGCAAACTTTGCAAATTTTCCCATCGGGGAGACAATCCCAAGTAATGCGCTAGCCAGGTCTTCACCGTGGGTCCCCGAGGGGTCTTCTACAAGTCCAATTTGATCTTCCGGCGGATCAGTTGAACTTTCGGATATGAAATCGGACCCACAAGCAACCAAATGCATGCATCGAATCCATCCCGCGAGCCAAATAAGGGAAGTTAAACCGTGGGAAGCAATAAAAAAGCATATGGGAGGTCAACTTCCACTCTGTGGCCTGCAGGAAGCTCTCCTCCATCATCCGCGAGCCAAGTCTCAATGTGGGTCCCCGACAAATCTTCGACAAAGCTAATTTGATCCTTCGATGATAATCGAATCCAGTTGCAATGACATGGCCCTTGGATGGACTCACCAATTCAATCTGCGAGCCAAATGACCAAGTATGGCCCACGAGCCAAGTCCTTCGACATGATCCGTGAGCCAAGTTATCAATGTGGCCCGCATGATTTATCTCATTTCATCTCACGACTCAAGTCATCCCGTGGGTCCTCGTAAAGCAAATGACTTAGTTCCAACGAGAACTAGTGACCCACGACGAATATTTCATCATACAATCAACGAGACATCGATAAAAAATCTACTACCTCTCGGTGATCATACTCTTTTTCCCTTGGTAAGGTTTCTCAAGTGGTTTTCTTTGCTAAGGTTTTTAACGAGGTGGTTATCCGAGATTCATCAAAGCTTAATTTTTTTATCCATAACAACTAAGCTTGAGGGCAGTAACGAACATACGACCTACGAGATTGTCTTACACTCAAAGAGCCCAAAAACACTCTCAACTAGCTATTTGTCTGTTGTGGGCCCATCCCGCCTTTCGGAAAAGGTGAAACCCTACGATGAAAGCCGTGCGCCGTCAAACAAGAAGATTCGGGAATGATATCATTAAAGTATCTCAGAGAAAAGGAAATTATCCTGACGACTGTTGAAGAAATGGGAACTATCCTAAAGTCTACTGACGATGAAAGGGAAGATAGCTTACGACATAAAGGAGAAAGGCCAAATATTAAGGCGGTTTAGCTAGGAGTATATATAGGATCTAGTTACTTAGGTCTTAGATCATCTTTTACCTTTTATGACTCTTGCACGCTAAAGCCTTGATGCTGCAAGAGAACTCTTTACTATCAATAAAACGACCCTGCTTTCTTCCTTATTCTGGTTTTTTTTTTTTTTTTTACTCTTTACTTTTCAAGCGGTTCATACATTGAGAGTTGACGATCCCTTAAAATTTCCGTTTGACAAGTTTTTGTTGTGTGAATTCACAATGATGCAATTCTAATTTGTAAAGCAGGGGAGCAATGTCTGGAGCTCAAGAGAATTTTGGGTCTTTATGGACTTTCTTCATGTCAGATTATCACCCTTGATAAGTCTGCTATATCTTTTGTCTCTGTAATACCAGATGATACACAGACAAGGATTAAATCCATTCTTTGGATTCAGAATGAGGGTGGGGTAGGTAAATATCTTTGACTCCCAGAGTGTTTTAGTAGTTCTAAGGTCCAACTTTTTGGTATATCAGAGATAGCCTCAAGGGCAGAGTCTCTTCTTTGTTCTCTTAACTGTTATCTCGGGGAGGGGGGGGGGGGGGGGAAAGAAGTCCTATTTAAAGCAGTTGCCCCTAACATTACCAGTATTTGCTAAGAGTTGCTTTAAGATTCCAAAAACAATTTATGATAGTCTGGTTAGTGCAACATTTGCTTTTTGGTGGAACTCACTAGAAGAGAAACAAAAAATTCATCGGGTGTGGGGGTAAAATATCCCCACCTACGATCACAGGATAACATTAGAAGGAAATGACTAAGTCTTGGCCATTTAGGCCGAGGTCATCTACTAAGGAATGACCTCGGCGATGCATCTACTAAAAGATGCCGAGCAAGTCTACCTAAATCACTTCCTCGACACAATCTTCAGTTGCATATGCCGAGGCCATTAACTGAATCATGAGCTTGTACATCATGCCGAAGAAATAAACTGAATCATTTTCTTGGCCCATTCTTGTCTGTTGCTAAAGGTCGAGTTTGTCATCACATAATGACGGGTCGAGCAAATACTCTAAGCCCGATACTTGTCGAAGGCCGAGAAGACCCAAGCCCAAATACCAAGTAGGACGAGCCGACCTGAAGGAAAAAGGCAAGAAGGATCGGGAAAATACGAGAAGATCTAGAAGTTTAACTTATTTCTAAGTCGGCATAATCTTGTATATATACCTCCTTAGGTTAAACTTGTACGATCATCTCTTTCTAGCCTAAGAACCCAAAAAGCTTACGCTACGAAGATTTTTCCCTTAACTGATATTTCAATAAAGCTCTTCGCTTATACCTAGTTATCCGTCTGAATCAAGTTGTTCGTAATCCCTCTTAAGAATCTCGAACAAGTATTCAATGTGTGAGTTTTTACCCAAACAATTTGGCGCCGACTTTGGGAAACCGAAGACTTTCCCACAAACCAAATCTCTAGCAAAGACGATGTCAGAAGAACAACAGACCCCCGTGGGAAACCATCAACAACTAGAGACGGCTCCACCGTTTACCATCACCCGAACCATCACAGACAAGCAAGGAGTCGCGCGTTCCGAGGTGAACCCGGAAGCTATCGCGGCAACGATAGCCAATCTCACCCAGAACTTGATATGCTCAAATTTACCCTAAGAGCTAACTGCAAGAGCACAATTAATTAAATATGACTATAGGTACTTTAAGTTGCACTATAGATTTAAGTATTAAAACTTCACTAAACAGATTAAATAAATATGACTAACGAAGAACTATCAATTAAAGTTGTAGAGAATGGGTTTTAAAATCAATAAAATAAAAGCTAGGTCGTGGGTAATTCTTTGGGAAATCTGAAATTCATAGATAAGATATTAACTAGAGGATGATTAAGAACTGTCCTAGAATATGAATCACCAATGTAAAATCAACCAACTGTCGTTGCAAAATTTATCTATATTTAAATCTTAAAATCCCAAATTTCTTTGCAAATTCTATAGATAAAGACAAGCATTAATCAATTGGTTCACAAAATCCCTAAACTAAATTTCTTTGCAAATATGTATTTTGCTCATCTAACATAATTTCAGCAATTAATTATGTTGTCGCATCAATTAATTAACCTATAATCAAGTTTCTAGGTGATCAAACTAAAACAAGCATTAATCCATCATGAACCCTAGAACTACCCTAAGCCTAACAAGCAAACTACTCTCACATATCAATTGAACAATCAACATGATGAAAGAAGAATGCAAGAAAAGAGAATTCAAATAAAATAAATTAAAGAGAGTTTAAAACTCTTCTCTATAAGCAGAATCTTCTCCCTAAAAACTCTGGAACAATCCCCTTGCTTGAGTCTCAAAAGAATTTAAGATATGTGAAAACTAAACCTAAAAAACAGGTATTTATAGAGCCAAAACACGCTTTGGGTCTTCTGTGGACTTTCCATAACTTCTGGGGCGGTTTGTGCAAAAAAAAAGTTTCATTTGCTGGTTTTGAAGGGGTGTCGTTCGACACTCTTGTGGGTGTCGTTCGACACTCTTGTGGGTGTCGTTCGACACTCTTGTGGGTGTCGTTCGACACTAAGCCCGTTCTCGGCATACTCTGTTTGCTCATCAAAACGACATGTCTTCACTAAAACGGTCATAACTCTTCAACCGTGAATCAGAATGAGTTGGAACCACCACCCAAGCGAAGCTAACTTATTTCCTATCTTGTGTCAAAATATGAGATCAAAATTCCATTGGGAAGACATCCATCTGATATGATCTTTGAAGCCCTCCTGACTTGTTCTGCATCATCATTTGCTAGTTTACCTCCAAAAGCTCCAAAACACTCTAGAATGCTCCAAAATCACCAAATATGTGCTTTAACCTGTAAATACTAGTAAAGACTAGAAAAACACCTAAAAGACTCGATAAAACACTTTATATCGTGGCTAAAAACCATATAATACACGATATATCACGTACCGAGGTAAACCCGGAAGCTATCGCGGCAACGATAGCTGATCTCACCCAGAGAGCCGCGCGACAGGAGCATGCGAACCTCAGCATCCTCGGTCAGCTGAATACTATCTCTTCACAGCTCGCCGAGACGAGGAAGCCCTCGAGGAAAGTCCCGACCAACGCTCGAAGTTGCCTAAACTTCTACAGAGAAGGGTTCAAAACACCCGCGAATACATCCCGAATCCAAGATCCAACTCGGCTTCCTCCTCCTCCTGTCAGACGAGGAGGACCAACACACCGAAGGATCCATGACCTCTGGGTTAATCATGAGGAAGGTCTAAGACCTACTTCTATCCATGAATCCCGAAGAAACGCGGAAGATGAAGTCAGACAAGACGCCGAGGATGAAGTTGTCCTCGGTCTTAATGGCGAGGTCCCGATCCCGAAGCCAAGGTCAACGAGGTGACAATCTCCAACGACGATCAAGATGCTTACGAGGAGACTAAGCATCAAGGCCTCCGTGCCGAGTTGGAGGAGATGAGAGCAATGATCGCTAAAAGCCAAGACGCATTCAAAGCGGTCTAGTCCCAGGTTCACTGAGCGACGTCCTCTGCTCCAACAATTGACCGCATGCTAGAGGAGGCGAGGAGAACACCGTTTATTCCCACAATCACATCAATCAATATCCCAGATCCGGAAAGATGAATATTCCGGTCTTCAAGGGATTCACCGAATTCAAGGCTTACCTCGCCGCTTTTCATGTCTCCATGAACCGAGCGAAATTCCCACCAAGACAATGAGATGCTGTGCTTTGCCTTTTGTTCGCCGAGCATCTGGAAGGGGCAGCGCTGCGCTGGTTCATCAAGCTTGACCCATACTCGGTCGGAAACTTCGACACACTACAAAGCAAGTTTCTAGTGCAGTATGTTATACTGGCAGGATCCGAGCCGACTGGAAAGGACTTATGGATTATCCGACAAGGGCAGAACGAATCCCTCCGTGACTTCATAGTTAGATTTAAATCCACCCTCACGCAAATTGATGGTATGGGAGATGAGGCAACGGTCGAAGCCTTGAAGCAAGCACTGTTGTTTACCCGCAAACTCCGACGATCCTTGGCAAAATGGCCAGTGGTCACCGTCCAAGAGGCTCTCCAGCGAGCAGTGGGGTATATAGCCGACGAAGAGGAGATGCTTACCCTCCAAACTAAGCATGGACGGTCGACGAGCCGACCAGCGCCTACCTCGTTTCAACCGACGACCCGAACAAAAACAGCAACCGGATGATACATCAATCATGAAGGATTATCCCAAGGTGGTGCTCATAATTATCTCATGGAGTATCCCGAGGAGGACGAATGCAATTACGTCGAGGATACAACTAGAAGAGGCTTCGGCCAAGGTCGCGACCGAGGTCGCGGCGAGGAGGAGGCCAAAAGGGTGGCCGAGGACGAGGTCGCTCCAACCAGTGGCTTCTCCAGAATGCCTAGGACGAAAACGCCTCCTGCGACCATCATCAGAACAAGGGGCACAACACTGCGAATTGCAAAGTACTCAGAGCCCTTCTGGCCAAATGTCTAGCCGAGGGGAAACTGGGAGATTTTGCCGTAAAAGATTTCCCAAGGCCGAGGAACGAAGAACCTCAGCCTTCTCCACAGAAAGACGATCCTGCAAAATGCGAGAGAGCCGATGGAGATGACCAACAACGAGGTCCTCTGTAATATCCCAACCTTGGATTATAACCCGCGGTCAGGATATTAGCTAACCATCGGATACAAGCCAGTTCATTTCCAGTTTATACTTGGTCATATTTTTTATTTTTATTAATAGTTGGCTTAGACTTAAGTAAAACAGAACATGCATTTCATTAGAGACTAAATCGTATGTTCTATAACAATGCTAACTTCGCATATAAGCTATTACATTGAAAATATACCTATCTACCCCATCCAATCCACCATCCATTCCAGCTTTGTCCCGCGGTCAGCCACTTTCATTACCTGCGTCCATAAGAGGAGGCGTAAGTAAAACAATGCTTAGTGAGTACAGTCATCCCGTCACACTTAGCCACAAAAACAATATCAGATCATGCAATCAGTACAGTACAGTAATCCGCTCATCGAGCCAGTTTCCTAATCCGCATGACTATCTCGATATCAAGCAGCCCATCGGCTCTCGATAGTAAGATAGATCATCGGATCAGAACAGTCAACAGTCACACAAACAACAGTCCGGGAATCATCCCTTTCCATCATACAGTTTGGGAATCATCCCTTCAATCACAAGCGTGAATCCTTCCTTCAATCACAGTTCGGGAATCCTCCCTTCCATCACAGTTCGGGAATCCTCCCTTCAATCACAGTTTGGGAATCACCCCTTTCAACCACAGTAAAGAACCTAACAATCAATCGATAATAAGTTCTATGACTACGGTCACACAGTTACCTTAGCCAAACAATCGATGACGACTTGACTCTGTTGTGTTCTGACTTCTCTTGATCGCACAGACAAGTTCCCTCGATGATCGTTTCACTTCTTCCCGACAGACTAGTCGATTCTTCCCGACAAACCAAGCAATCCAACCACAAACTCTTTCTCATGGTAGTTTATGTTTTTCTCTCGATAGTTCTCTCTCTTTCTAAGTTCTTCTCTCTTTTCAAGCATGATAACACAAGACTGTCGAAGCAATATATAAGACTTTCGATCAGATTTGTAATTGGCCCATAGTCAATGCTCTCGACGGTTAAAAAGTCATTCATTGCCCAGTTTGAATGACTCATTCATTGCCCAGTTTTAATGGCCCATTTAAAGCACGTCGATTACACATGTTTTTATTCAATGCCCGTCGGTTACACACATCTTTCCTTACCCACGGGATACGGGCGTTACATCCTCGGCTTTGTGGGGGTCGGATTCCACCCCGAAGATTGATAGCATAAAACGGCTAAGTGTTTGCCACAAAACACTAGTACGGCTCACGAGCTGGTCATGTGTCCACACCATCGAGCATTATAGTCATATACTATCGATTGGTGATGACATAATCAAGTATGTGTGGGGGTCGGATTCCACCCCCGAAGATTGATAGCATAAAACGGCTAAGTGTTTGCCACAAAGCATTACTGCGGCCCACAACCTAGTCATATGTCCACACGATCGAACGTTACAGTTATGGACTATCGATTGGTAACGACACAAGCTCGCATGACCATCCGGCGGGCTACACCATCGGCACGGCCCACGGACCACAATCATGGACTACCCCACGGGCCGTGCAAGGCACTTAGATCCCGGGACAAGTCCTTTGGCTTGTTCCGTGGGCCAGACCTTCTATAAACTCACACAACGAATCATCAAGCCTATTCTATAGACATTTGGTTGGTGGGTCCCGGTCAAAACCTCACCAAGCAATGTGCTAGAAAAGTTTCATTGCGGGTCCCGGACCTTCTTAGACAGACCAATTCGATCTTCCTATGATTAATTGAACGTTCAGACATGAGATGGACCCGCAAAAGATCGAACAAAGACATTGAGACAATAGTCTGCGGGCCAAGTCTAGACCGTGGCCTGCGGGACAAGATCATGGCCTTTACCCCCGAGCTACGTCAACACCGTGGCCCGCGGGACGAGCCTAATATCGTAGCTCGCGGGCTACACTCTTGCCATGGCCCGCGAGCTACACCATTACAATTACCCGCGGGCTATACGCTCAACGTGGCCCGCCGGATGAACTTGGAAACGAAGTTCACGGGCTACACTCTTGCCGTGGCCCGCGAGCTACACCATTACCATGACCCGCGGGCTACACGCTCAACGTGGCCCGTGGGATGAACTTGGCAACGAAGCTCACGGGCTACACTCTTGCCGTGGCCCGTGAACTATAACATTACCATGACCCGGAGGCTACATGCTCAACGTGGCCCGCGGGATGAACTTGGCAACGTAGCTTGCTGGCTACACTCTCGCCGTGGCCCATGAGCTACGCCCTTCCCATGGCCTGCGGGCTCCATGCTCGGCATAACTCACGGGGTGAGTTCGAGACCATAACTCGTGGGCTACATGCTCAACGTGGCCCGCGGGATGAACTTGGCAATGTAGCTCGCGGGCTACACTCTCGCCTAGGGCCCGTGAGCTATGCCCTTGCCATGGCCCGCGGGCTCCATGCTCGGCATAGCTCGCGGGGTGAGTTCGATCCCATGGTCCGCGGGCTATGTCTTTGCCGTGGGCCGCGAGACAAGTCTCTCTTCGATATCAGCGGGCTAAGTCTCAGGCATGGCCCACAAAATTTCTCACATTTCAATCTGCGAGCTCAAGCCGACTTAGCTCGCCTAGCAACATCGCATCCCGTGGGTCCGTCACATAATTTAGTTTCATCGAGAACTAAGGACCCACAATGAACATTTCATCAAACGATCGTCGTGATCACACTCTTTTTCCCTTGGTAAGGTTTTTCCCAGGTGGTTTTCTTTGCCAAGGTTTTTAATGAGGTGATCATCAGAACACATGCGACTCACGAGATTATCTCAACAATCTTGTGGGCCCAAAAACACTTATAACTAGCCAAATAGCCCAGCTTAGTTTCGTGGGCCCATTTCCATCTCCCATCAAGACAAATCCCTAAGGTCTGTTCCGAGCGCCGTCAAGCAAGAAGGTTCAAGGATAGAATCATTGGAGTATCTAAGGAGAAAGGAAACTATCCAGAAGACTGCTGGAAGAATGGAAGCAAATCTTCAGGAAATGGAAGGTGGCCCACGAAAGAGCTTGGCCCCCAAGGCAGTTTAGTTAGTATATATAGGATCTAAGGTCGTAGGTCTTAAATCATCTTCTTCTCTCTCGAATAGCCTAAGTGTTAACAGCTTGTATTCGAGAATTACCTTCACGATCAATAAAACGACCCCACTTTTCTTATCTTGCTCTTTGTCTTTCTCTTTACTTTCTGAGCGGTTCATAACATAGAGTCGACGATCCCTTAAAAAGATTCGTTTGACAAGTTTTGGTTGTGTGTGAATTCTTGCCCACACAATTTGGCGCCGACTGTGGGGACATAATCGACTTCTCCACACAAAGAATCGCTCTAACCCAAAGACATGGTTCAAGCTAAGGATACAACTCAACAACCAAGGCTCCTGGTGACCCCTGCGGCACAACAGCTCAATCCCGACGGATCCGTCAGGGCCCTACTCGTCAACGATGACAACAACAGCATCACCAGCCCGGAAGACCCTTAAGAAACTCCATCAGACAATGGGCCAGACACGACCGCCAAAACTCCAGGACCAACTGACCATGACATGGTTAACACCGTGCTCACGGATTTGCTTGAGCGCTCTGCCAAGCAAGATAAACTCAACCAGGTGATCTCAACTCGCCTAGAAGAGTTAGCTACTCGGTCCCAACCGAGAAAATCCATGCGAAGGCTCTTCTTGCAACCTTCGCCTGTAGATCCCAAACAGACGACTCAAGGAGTCTCTGGGACCCATGACCTCAATCCTCAAAACACTGGAAGGATGGTCGACCTCACCGACGACCTAAACACAGAGCTTCACAACGGTCGTGACCGTGAGCGTGGACCACCATCACCTGCTCGGACCCGCATACCAGAAACCACTGAGCAGCCCAGGCAGGATGAGGAATACAATGCTGACGAGTTCTCAGATGATGACCACCTCGGCATATACAAAGCTGAGATCCTCCGATTCAGAGCAGCGATGCGGAAGACTGAAGCTACAATCCAGGAGGTGCGGACCCAGAGATCGACAGAGTAATGGCCGAATCCCAGAACACACCCTTCACACCGCATATCACCGGGGCCCGGATCTCCGACCCTGGAAAGATCAGTAAAATCCCAAACTATGATGGGACCTCTGACTCAAGGGATCATCTGACATCGTTCCGAATTGCCATGAACCGAACAAGGTTCCCCAGAGGACATGAAGATACGGGTTTAGGTCTCTTGTTCGTCGAGAACCTCAAGGGACCTGCATTGCAGTGGTTCTCCAGGCTACCATCTAACTCCATAAGCAGTTTCCATGAGCTAACGACCTTGTTCCTCAAGCAGTATTCGATCTTCATGGGACGGGAAACTACTGATGCTGATTTATGGTCTATTTCGCAGGAACCCACGTAGTCTCTCTGCTCTTTCATCACTAAGTTCAAGAAGCTTATCTCACATGTTGAAGGAATGAGCGACCATGCAACTCTGCAGGCCCTAGAGAAGGGATTGTGGTATGAATCGGAGTTCCGCAAGGAACTAGCCACGCACGAACCGCCAACCATCCAGGACGCTCTGCATCTTGCCAACAGCTTCATTATCAATGAAGANTGCAGGTCCTTCGAGCAATGCATGCACCAACACGGACCCCACGCAGCACTCAGCCATCACCTGTCACCCAACCAAGCACAAGAAAGCTGACCCAGTCATCCAAGTACATCCACCATGAGGGACCCGGAGCCCACAACTATCTGGTGGATTATGGAGATACAACTGCACGAACAACAACAAGGAACCATGGTAGGGGCGGTGGCAGAGGCTTCGGTCATGGACAAGGATGCTCTGAAGGCGCGCCAAGGAGTCAATACAGTTTTGACGAAAGCGCATTCTGCGAAATTCACCAGGCCCATGGACATTCAACACAGAACTGCAGAACTTTAGGTTCTCGGCTAACCGCTAAACTACTTGCAGGCGAACTTGGCGATGGAATCGACCTCAAGGATTTTCTTCAAGAGAAGTATGAGGATAAACCCATCAAGCAGCCCCAGTGACCTACTCATCCTCCTCCATCAGATCAGCGATGAGGACAGGAACATCGACCAAACTTGACCCCTCAGCAAACACACTCGCGTCCAACGAGCACTACATGGTCAAAACCTCAGCTATGTCATCCACCAGCTCATAAGCAACAACCTCATCCTCCCAAGGATAGGTATATAAGCCAACGAAGGATCCTTAGCAACACGCGTGGACCTCACGGCTACTATCTTTGATGCCTTGTGCTATCTAACGAGCATAACACCAGACGATCATCAATGATCTCATCAACGACGGATTGTCACACTCTACGCTAAAGTCAAAAGATATCAGGACATGGGACCCATGTCATCCCTCTCTAACGCAGCCTGATCGATTACTACCTTGTCAATCCAATTTGATCAAGTCATTCTCATATGTCACCCTTCAAGGGGCCATCTTACCAAACGCTCATGAGCAGCAAGCGACATGGAACCCCGTAGGCTAACTGCTAGTACAACCAAAGACTGCATCTGAGCTGTCATGCACAGTCTCTGAAGGATCCTTACCATCAAACTCGACGATCGGTCTAGCTGACATGCACGATGTCTTAAGAAAACTCTCTAGGCCTAGCCAACAAGGCCACATGATCCAATCCTTTGGTTCAACCTTGACATCTTTCAACATCATACAATTGCTTAACTCTTCAAGGACGTCTCTCTGATTCATCAAAGCATCCACGCCATGATCTCTCGACGGCATTGGAACGTGTTGGACCCCACGGTCGTCAAGATTTTCATTATCTCCAATATAAGTGCTATCACTGTAACTACTACCGTCGGGGGGGTCAACGAATCCCTAATCTTGGAATATCACACGCTACATTGATCATCAGCCAAGTCATGCGGCCCACGACTTCAAACGTTAATGCAATGTCTCGCGTCATCGATAACAATGTTATGGCCCACATCTTCCCCACATTTACCATGACCCGCTTCATGGCCTTGGCTCAAGTCATCGCTCTGCCTTGGATCTTCAATCCCACCATCGTGGCTTGCTTCGTCAACTTGCTCCGATAGGTCGCGGGATTCGCTTGATCCACCATCAGGGACCCCACAACCACCACAATCATCATGGTCATCAAAACTATCACTACTACGACTACCACTACTACCACTACTATCACCACTATTACTACTACTAGAAGAACTAGGTGACTCGGAAGCATCATCATCCGACATTTCACTAAGAAGAAGTCTCCTAGGCTTGGAACCACCACTACTCATGGAACATTTCATAAGCATGTTATCTCCTAAGCCATGGTTCCTAGGAGAGGACTCACCTTGATCATGAACCAAACTAGACCCACCGTAAGCCACACCATGATGGGACCCGCTTGAAGCTTGGCCCGAGCCAAACAAAGAAATGAAGCTCGCGGGACCAACTGATCGTAGCCCGCGCGAGTTTCACCTTGGATCGCACACTACCGTGTGCATCCTTCCCCGCGAGCTTGGCTGGGCCGGGACCCATGGTCGGCGAAGCCCGCGCACGACCGTGCGCATCCTTCCCTGCGAGCTTGGCTAGGCCCGGACCCACGGTCAGCGAGGCCCGCGCACGACCGTGCGCATCTTTCCCCACAAGCTTGGCCAGGCCCGGACCCACTATCAGCGAAACCCGCACACGGCCGTGTGCTTCCTTCCCTGCAAGCTTGGGGGATAACTGTGGGGGTCGGATTCCACCCCCGAAGATTGATAGCATAAAACGGCTAAGTGTTTGCCACAAAACACTACTACGGCCCATGAGCTGGTCATGTGTCCACACCATCGAGCATTACAGTCATAGACTATCGATTGGTGACGACATAATCAAGTATGTGTGGTGTGTGGGCATGAATTCACACACAACCAAAAACTTGTCTAACGGATCTTT
>OVAP01003272.1:0-17093 GCA_900406295.1 Aurinia saxatilis
TTAATATTATTTATAATATTTTTTAATATTTTACGTATTCGTCGCAAATCCATCGCAAAGACGGGCGTCGCAAAACCGCCGCAAACCAAGTCGTTGGAAATTCGTCGCAATAGAATACATCGCAAATTCGTCGCGAAGAATTCGTCGCAACATAGTCGCAAATTTGTTACTCGCAAAACCGTCGCAAATTTGTTCGTCGCCAAGTTCATCGCAAATACCACGCAAGCCGTCGCAAAAGTCTAGCAATCGCAAATTCGACGCATAATGTCATCGACGCAACGACGTCGTAGTTTTGCGTCGCATTTGCGACGTTTTCTTGTTTGCAAAGAGCGATCTGCGACGGAAAGAGATTCAACACAAAGTCGTCGCAATCCCGGATTTGCGACGACTTTGCGTGGAATCCCGCCCTCGCAAATCGTCTGTTTTCTTGTAGTGTAAGGTACACATCTTGTATAAAGTTTTGCCTACGGGCTAGTGAAATAACATACAAATTTTTCTAGCTTAAGTTTTACATGGTATCAGAACCATGTTTCAACCTAAATATTGAATCAAACTTGAGCTTTTATTCTAGGTTCTCATCACACCGTGATATGAATCCTTCTTCCTCATATTCTCTTTCATCATTCGTTTTTGATTCTTCTTTTCCTACTTCCTAGTTTTACTCCTTCTTCACAAAAATCTCTTATGTTTTCACCAAAAACAGAGCTCGATTTTATTTGTGTCCCTAAAAAAAAGTAACAGACCTTCCTACCTCTTACCCGCACGATTTCTTACTTCCATCAACGATGGGTGGCGACGACTCCAGTGAAGGCAAAAGTAGAACGATATCCCCGTACGCTCTCACCTTCGGTGATAACCCGGGTGCGATAATCTCACAACCATCACTCAACGGACACAATTATGATGAGTGGGCAGTGAATCTTCGCATGGCTCTCAACTCCAGAAAGAAGTTTAGTTTTATCGTTGGAACCATATCAAAACCAACCTCTGATTCATCAAAATTGGAGGATTGGATAGCTAACAACCACTTGATTGTTGGTTGGATCCAACTTACCATTGGAACTAAGTTTCGGTCATCTATCTCAACGAGAGAGGTGGCTAAGGATCTCTGGGAATTCACCAAGAAGTGGTTCTCTGTCAAGAGTAGGGCTCTACTTCAACAAATGTGAAATTCATTAGCGGCATGTAAATAAAACGGTTTTACCATCGACGAATCCTTTGGTCGATTGACTACAATTTGGGATGGCATCGCTGAATGTATGGGTTCAAAACGTTGTGTCTGTGGCAAGTGTACGTGTGACTTGAATGCTGCTCGTGATCAGGAAAGAGAGACACTGAAGACACACGAGTTTCTCTTTGGCTTTGATGACATTCATGGGAACGTGCGATCTCAGACTTGTGCGTTGTCTCCTCTCCTTAACCTGGATAACGTGTATAACACGTTCAAACAGAATGAGACTCTTCTCTCGACGAGCACTGCTACACCTCCACTGATGAGTTTCCTTTCCCAATTGTTGGCTAATGCTGCGATTCGACCACAACAACACCAGCCGATATCGATGAACCGACAGAGTCAAGCACCGCTGACTCATTCTTCTCAACATACTCTGAATAAATATACCTCGCGCAAGTGCAGTGCTTGTGGTAAGATGGGACATGAAGCTAGTTCCTGTTTTCAGGTGATAGGCTATCCCGAATGGTGGGAGGACAGACCTAAGCACCGGACCGAATAGAGAGGGACACAGGCTGGACGCGGACGCATGATAAATCTTCAAGCCAACAGTACACAAGTTGTTGCTGCTAACTCGGCCAATACTCAGGAAGGTGTCACTCTCATCGCTAACGATCAACAGGGACTTCTTGGCATCACCGATGATCAATGGGCTCTGCTTTAAATGATGATTGCTGGCAACTATCCTACCGAGAAGCTCTCTGGTAAGACTATTGAACCATTGTGGATTGTGGACTCTGGTGCAACGCACCATATGACAGGTCGGATAGACTTGATAGACGAAAGTCGTGACATTGTTCTTGTCTCAGTGAAACTGCCAACTGGAATGTATGCTGATTCTGGACAGCAAGGGACAGTCCGCCTTTCTCCTCGCTTGTCTCTTAAGAATGTTTATATTGTCCATGGCTTTGACACTAATCTGATATCTCTTGGCAAACTGGTCTCCGACAATCATCTGGTTGGACAAGTGACTAATAAACTCTTGATTTTGCATAACCAAACTTCGAGGATGCTGATTGGAGCGAGTGAAAGAAAGGGAGAGGGACTGTATTGGTTTTGTGGGATGGATGGGGTCGTTTCTTCTCAAGTTAGTGTTTGTAGTGATTATGTGCTTTGGCACAAGCGTTTGGGTCATCCATCTTCACGAATCGTTGGCATGTTACCTGAAGTTAGCAGTTGTTATGATGTTTTATTTAAGGATTGTTATATTTGTCTTCGAGCTAAACAAACTCGACAAAGCTTTTTTGATAGTTCTAGCAATGCTAAAGAGATTTTTTTATTTAATTCATTGTGATTTATGGGGACCATATCGCACGACCGCATTTTGTGGATCTCGTTATTTTCCTATAATCGTTGATGACCACTCATGCACCGTATGGATTTATCTCTTGCCTGACAAATCCAGTGTCGCGCAACGAATCATTGATTTTCTTATTGAACGACAATTTTCTAAAACAGTCAAGACTATCCGTAGTGACAATGGTACAAAATTTATGTGCTTGTCAAAAAAATTTGGTACCAAGGGTATTCTTCATGAGACTTCTTGCGTTTATACACCTCAACAAAATGGACGTGTCGAAAGCACGGGCATATTTTGAATATTGCTCGAGCTCTTCGCTTTCAAGCACATTTACCTATTGAATATTGGGGAGAATGTGTTATGGCAGCGGTTTATCTTCTAAATCGCACACCGACTCCTCTTCTTCAAGGGAAGACTCTGTTTGAACTCCTCTATGCTCGAGCTCCTTCTTTCAAACACGTCAAGGTTTTTGGCTGCCTTGCGTATGCGTATAACATCGGCCACAAAGGTGATAAATTTGCATCTCGGAGTCGTCGGTGTGTGTTCATTGGATATCCTCTTAAGCAGAAAGGATGGAAACTTTATGATCTTGAACACAAGACATGTTTTGTCTCTCGTGATGTCACATTTTGTGAAGAAAAATTCCCATTTTCTGACCCGTCTTCTTCCTCGTCACCTGGTATTGAATCTCCACCGATCTTACCTATCTCCGTCTCTCATTTCTTGGACTCATCATCGGAACTCGATGAAATGACGGATGTCGAGATCCTCTTGGACATAACAGAATCTCCGCCTCCTTTTGTGGTCTCTCCTATGGTTAATGATGATTTGCCTACTCCTATACCTCCAGTGGTTCCACCGAAACCTACACAATCCGAACAACAACAGCCAGTTCCGCCCGTTAATGCACGTGGTAGGGGCTTACGACACAAGTCTAAGCCATCTCGTCCTCACGACTATATTTTCGGTACAGTCTCCATCTCTTCTCCCTTTTCCTCTTCACCTCCTCCATCATTATCCCTCAGGTTCGTTATATCCTATCTCTAACTTTGTGTCATGTGAAAAGTTTTCTAATAATCATCGCAGTTTTCTGGCTGTTATCACTGAATCTGTTGCACCCCGATCATTTACAGAAGCTATGAAACAAAAATTTTGGAGGGATGCCGCATGTTTTGAGGTCGATGCACTCGAACGAAATCATACTTGGGATCTTGAGCATTTACCTCCGGGTAAAAAGGCATTGGGAAGTAAATGGGTGTTAAGTATCAAACATCGGTCTGATGGTACTATCAAACATCGGCCAGGAGATACCCGTGTTTGTCGTCTCAGAAAATCATTGTATGGTCTGAAACATGCCCCTCGGTGTTGGTTTGCCAAACTTTCAGATGCTCTTGAATGTTACGGTTTTAAGCAAGCACATTCGGACTACTCACTCTTCGTCTACTTGAAAGGTGGCATCCAGCTTCGTATCTTGGTTTATGTTGAAGATCTAATTATCTCTGGAAATTCTTCCGAGGCTATTCAAACATTCAAGAATTATCTCTCCACATGTTTTCATATAGAAGATCTTGGTTTTCTAAAGTATTTTCTTGGCTTGGAGGTTTCTCGCATCCCCTCTAGTTTCTATTTATGTCAACGGGAATATGCTACTGAACTTGTCGCTGAGGTTAGTTTACTTGGCTGCAAACCGGTCGGGTCACCTATGGATCAAAATCATAAACTTGGTCGCGCCACCGGTGCTCTTCTCACTGAACCATCTCGTTATCGTCGACTTGTTGGACGGTTAATTTATCTCAAGGCTACTAGACTCGATCTTACATACTCCATTCACATTTTGTCTCAGTGTATGCATGCTCCTCGCGTTGAACATTGGCTGGCTGCATTGAAAATGGTACGATATCTTAAGGGAACGTTAGGGCAGGGGATTCTCTTACGAGCCAATACTCCTTTACATGTTACCGGGTGGTGTGACTTTGATTATCCGATGTGTCTTGTGACATGTCTGTCTCTGACATGATGGATTGTTCAGTTTGGCGATTCTCCTATCTCTTGGAAAACTTAGAAGCAGGACATTGTTTCTAGTTCGGTAACTGAGGCAGAATATCATGCTATGGCCTCTCTCACTCGTGAGCTGCGTTGGATTAAGAGTCTTCTTCGTGACCTGGGTGTGGAACATTCTGCTCCGATGTCTATGCATTGTGATAATTTATTTGCCTTCCGTATTGGTCATGATCCAGTCTTGCATGAACGTACCAATTACATATTGAGGTTGATTGTCATATAGTACGTGAGGCGATCGAGAAGAGAATCATTTCTTCGCAAGTTGGGCATCAAAAACCTTCATACTCCAACTTGAGGGGGGGGGGGGGGGGGGGGGNTTGAGATATCTTCATATCCTTAATTCCATATCTTATGTATTGTATAATGTATATTTTGTGTATTAGATCTTTCCATTTATTCTTAGAGTTTAAGGTACACATCTTGTATAAAGTTCTACCTAAGGGCTTGTGAAATAACATACAGATTTTGTAGCTCAAGTTTGCCAAGATGAAACCACTTCTCTTACTACATAACAACCAAGCAATTTTAAAATGTTGCTTTTGTGAGATACTGGTTAGATTTGCTGAAGATGACCCGAAAAATACGTAATTTTCGTTGACTTCCTGGACGAATTTATAATTTTGTTAAGCTAAAAATTATCTTCACTGGATTGTCTATTGCTCTCGCATTGTGTGAATTGCTTTTGGAAAGAATTTAAGTTGCTGGACAAATAAAAAAAAAGAAAAAAAAAGGGAATAATGATTTTTCCCCTTTACATAGTTCGTGTAGGGAAATAAAATTCAAACCCCATACTTATACTTCGGTAGCTTATAAAAATGTAATGATTTTATAGATTTCTTGTTCGGTAGCTTGTAGATGCCTAATGGATAGAAAGTAGGAACCAAACCCTTTCAGCAACAACTCAGCTGCATCTTCTGTGCTACAACGAATAATCTATCTGTTCCCTTCAAATTACTCCAAAATCTATTGAGACCTGGAACAAAAACATTAACATACATAATTCATAAGAGACGGTACAACAGCCTCTATTCACTGGTAACAGAACCATTCTCTATCATTGAGTGCTCGGATGGCAAGTTCTTGTTAGCTTTCTTGGTTCCTTCAACTTTCCAAAGATCCCATACTTTGGTCTTAGGTGGAGGAGTACCATCTCCAATTGGTGCAATTAGTCCCGGTTTGCCATCATCAATGACAGTGTCGATCAAACCATATTCTTTTGCCTCCCATGGATTCAAGAAATTATCACGGTCTGTGTCACCTTCAATCTGTATAGGATAGTAGAAAAAAATTGAAGAAAATAATCATGTAGAAGAAAACCAATAGAATTTCTGATTAAAAGGATATGCAAATACCTGTGACTCGGGCTTCCCGGTGATTCTAGAGAAGATTTTGTTTAGTTTAATCTTGTGGTACATCATTTCTCTTATGCGTATACTCATTTCCGTCGCCTGAAAAGTACAAACTCAAGATTTGTGTTATCTGACATTTTGTCAGAAGAAGAGAAAACGATGAAAGAGGACAAAGTCTCGTACCTTGCCTCCAGCGGTACCAAGTGGCTGATGGATCATAACTTTAGAGTTAGGCATGCAATAGCGTTTCCCTTTTGAACCAGAAGCAAGGAGAAAGGCGCCCATGGATGCAGCTAGACCTAAGCAAACAGTCGAGACATCTGCCTTGCACTGTTTCATAGCATCATATATTCCCATCCCTGGGAAAAAGCCAAAGCAATTAAAGAAAACCTGAAAACTCGAGATCCTGCAGTAGAAACGATAAGAAAATGGGGAGATGGGAAGATACCAGCAGTAATAGATCCACCGGGTGAATTGATAAACAAGGTGATGTCTCTTTCTGAGTCCTCAGCATCTAGCAACAAGAGCTGACTTATGACCAAATCTGCTGTCATATCATCAACCTGGATTCATAAAAACTTGAGTCACTCCTCACTAGACTTGATCAAGGCCATAACCAGCCTAAACTACATCAATTGTTGGTTCATAAACAGACTAGTTACACAAACAAGCTCATGTTTATGTTTTAACAATCCAAATTTCTTCTATAGAGATACAAACTTGTAAATGGGAGAAATTAGGGAAGAAACCTGAGAACCCAGAAAGACGATTCTCTGACGGAGCAGCATGTTTGTGGTGTCCAGTTCCTCGAAACTTGGGAGGCGCGAAGGCGTTTGAGCAGCGACGGAGAAGCTAGACACATCCCAGTTACTAGATAAGGTCTGTCTGGGTCCAGACAAACTCATTGAAGACCTAACGCAAAAGGGCTTCGCTCTTTTAGGGATCCTACTTGGGAAATTCACTTGTTTACCGGACAGAATCGGATTGAAAAGGAAAGCAGGGTTAGAGGTTGAAGACGATGCCAGCTGCAAACCCATCTCCATGGTTTCTGCTCTTTTTTTTGTTGAGTCTCTCTCTTAATTTTTTGGATTGCTAAAGAGGATGAAGCTAGTGATGGGGCTGTTTCTGGAGGATAAAACGCTGCCGTATCAATGACCACATTGTCATTTTTGTATCTAACGTGTATTCTCTACTCTCTTAAACATCAATCTCAAGAGACCAAATTTGTCATATGTAGTCGGTCCATTTTTCAAACCATTTTGGAGGCTTTGGATAGTGGCTACGTTTACGATTTTCAATCTACATTTCGTTACAGTTTCTCTATCAAATTGATAAATCCTCGTTGATATCTAATCTACTATATGAAAAAGGTTTAGTTTTTTCATGTATTTGTCCAGATTTGGTTCAGTTTTGGATTAGATCGGATCACTTTATCCACAATGACCGTGCAGTACTAATCAATTTCACATACTGGAACCTCAGCCAAGGAAAAAGTCATAAATGACCAAGCCCATCAGTTTTCTAGACACCAAAAGTTTCTGAAAATAAATTTAGAGGTTATTTAAGTGCTCCCAAAAGCACATCAAACTGTCATGACAAAAAAAACAAAAAAGGATGAGAAATGCAACAGGCTCGTCCAAACTGCTCTCACTTCCTTAGAAAAGCAACAGTTGCCACACGCGATCCTACAGAGCCACCAAACATGAAGGTTGGGTATGTCCTAACATGGCTAAGGTACTCAAATGGAGGCTGCTCAATCCTGCTTGCAGCTTCAGAGCCGGACGAAAGCACATTGGTGGCATCATCTCCATTTCTAGATAAGTTAGATTTTCTGATGTTAAAATTCTCCACTTCTTCCACGAGCTCGTCCTTTGTGTGGTTGCACGATGTGATAACCTTTAATAAAAGCAGAAACAAAAATTGAGGTAACATAGAAAATGTTAACTTAGGGTTTAACTGCTTATAACAGAATACTTTTAAGGAGTCCAGAAGCTTTTACCAATATTCCACCAGGAGCAACAAGTTTGGACACTGAATCCCAATACATGACTCTGAAACAGACAATTAGGAGTGTCATTGGCAACAAAATCTCATTGACCTGACTCCAAGGATCGAAATACGTGTGCTCGGTAACAGAAAGCAAGTACGGAAATTTCCTATAATGAATTTTAATCTAAGGGGTTACCTTTTGACAGGGCCATCAGGATGCAACCCGATGGCATCTAAAGTTCCTTTGTCCATTACCAGCTTGAACTGCCGTTCCAATTTTGTGTCAAGGATGTCATCAACCTAAGAGAGCGAGCCATTAGTTCCACAACATAGAGCACCTCGCATCAATTTTCCCCATAACTCTTTTACATCTAGTTCATATATACGATTTTGAGCACTGTACTAGGTGCTAATTGTATGTAACCAACGTATCCTATTGGTTGATCAAGGTTACCAGTTTCACAGAAGAAGATATATACACATGCAATCCTTTTCTAGGGTTGTGCAAACCTTTTGCGTACTGAAGCTAGACAAAGTCATACCATGAAAGAGATATTTGGAAAGCCATCGCGTTTGGAGAGATGTTGAGCAAGTTCTACCGCCCCTTCACTATAATCAGTCCCAGTTAAATCGGAGAACCTGAGCCAGAAAAGTGCAAGGTTGATGAGATTAAAAATTACAAGAAAAGAGTACATTCTAAACATAAAGTTCCGGTGGAACATTTCCCGGTGTGTTAATGACTAAACATTTTGTTCAAGTAAATATTGTCAATGATAGTCTGGGATTGCATTACATTAATGAAATGTAAAGGTAAAATGTCTTTTAAGTATCAAGATATAGACATTTTGATTTTTATCTGAAAGGCTCACTCCTGATAACTATGGCATTGTCAATATACTCCAAGTGTCAAAAGACAACAGAAGAAAAACAAAAGTTGACAGGATTCTATACTCCATTTCTGGATTGGTAAAATAAGCTCATATCATCAATTCAACATAAATTGTGTGGTAGAGTGAAAGTAGAAAGTCAATAGAAGCGCTATGCAGCAGACAAAGACATTTACAATAGCCTGTTTATATTTAGTGCTAAATGATTCTCAACATCTCGGACTTACCTAGTGGCAATCAGCGAATGTAAAACAATGAATGATATAGTACAGATGGAAAAGGGTAGAAAGGCAATAATAAATAAAAGCATGAGGAAAAGGTTAGAATCTGACCCCTGTTTAGCAAGCTGATGAAGGAGTAAGCCATTTCCGGTACCAAGATCAAGCACATTCCAAGTAGACAAATACTTTTGAGCATGATCATTGACCTCGGCATGGACATTGTTGTGGGAAAGTCGTTGAGAAATGTCAAGGCATAGGTCTTTGGTCCAAGAAGTAACAATTTCCATGACATCATCTCCAAACCTTAAGGGTTACGAAGAAGATGATTGATTCCCACTAAACAATTTCCAAGACATAGAAGAGGAATAGAATGAAGGAAGGATTACCAAACTTCGCCAGCATGGCCGTGCTCCCTGAAATTAGTGAGCTCGTCGGAATAAGCAGCGTCCCAATAGCTCTGGAGACCAAGCATAGACTGGCCTCCATCAGCATCAGCATCAGGCTCTTCCTTGTCAGAGCTGTGCACAGCAAATTCAATAGTTAGGGGGGGGGGGAAGAAGTAAACCCTAAGATCTGGGGGAAACCTGTAATCAGAAGAGATACGGAAGTTGGCGGAGGAGAGAGCCTCGGCGGCATCGGCGTGGCGCTGATCGTCGTCGAGAGTGCTTCCGTACTCGCTCTTGATAGACCAGGAGTCGGCCGCAATAGATCGATCGTCGTCGGAAGCCAGACTATCAGCCGCCGCGGCCGCTCGAGTCGTCTCCGGTTCTTCGGGTGCCAATCTGATTCCCGCCATGAGATTCAACGCCAAATGCAAAGGAGAGCGATGGGCAAAAAGTACGGTTTGACGCAGTCTCTCAGTCCCACACGATGATTGCTCCTTTTTATTTCCCTTCCCCTCTTTTTACTAATCTGCTTTCTTTGAATCAATACGAATGTAAATTAAAGTGTGAAATTTGACTCAATACACGCAAAAATCTAGGCCTTTACCCCTTGCGACAGATCTAACTTATGGTCTTGCAACTTATTGTTTGCCACCTACCTTGTGTCACTTTTTTTTTTTTTTTTTTTTTTTTTTNTTTTTTTTTTTTTTTATCTTGATTTTATTCAAAATTAATTTTTTGGCCTAACTCGTACACTCTAAGCATTGACGAAGCCAATTCGGACCATTACAAGAAATATAGAATTGGTAACGATGGTCCCTTGTAACGCTAAGAGCGATGCTCGTAGCTGGCTGATTTGTTGATACTGCGACAAAGCCAAAAGTCGTCCCTGGACTCGAACGTAAGGCTGCAAACACCTTATTCAACAGTGCCCTCAAAGAAGGAAAATGTGATGGATGCTTAAGGGCATCCAGGAGTTGATCACTAGATATCTCAAGTATGATATTCTGAAGGTGCAGGCAATCATACAATGAAGTACCCAAAGAAAGCCTTCAAGCTCTGCGGCTAATTTTGATGAAGTGTTCGCAAAAGCATTGCGACCATGAAACAACGGCGTACCATTATGGTTACGAACAATCCAACCCGTCCCACTGAGCCGGTTATGATGAACTCAAGAACTTGCTATATTACATTTAACCTGGGGAGCAATTGGCTTTTTCCAAGACTCCGGAGCAACAGCAGACACATGCATGTGCTCTGATAAGTTAGATTTATTCCATTCCCTACCTTCATTTCTCGCCTGTTGGATAATGAAGTGCTCTGTCACTGATTGTTGCTCAAACACCAACCCATTTCGCGCTTTCCAAATCTGCCACAATAACCATGGAGCCGAAATGTCTGCGATGGCACTATCTTGATTCATCAAGAAATGAAAATTAAGGAACACTGAACTCGTGGAAAAGCCATGTGGTGGAACTTGCAACCCAGATAACTCCCAAGCTTCCACTGCCGTAGGGCAATGAAACAACATATGGCAAATAGTTTCATTAGCGCCACCACATGCAGTACACATAGGGTCCATATTTATGCCTTTGGATGCAAGTCGATCCCTGACAGTTAACGCCTCAGCTAGACATCTCCATAAAAAGTGCTTAACTTTGGGGGCTGCCTTAATCTTCCATATTTTTCTCCACAAAGCCTTTTCTAAGGGAGGTAATTGGTTGTCCCCCGCATTTGCTGAAGCCGTGAGCAATTTATAACCACTCTTTACAGAATATGAACCCAAAGGGGTGTAACCCCAAATAAACCCATCACGAGACAAACGGGAAGGTCTAATTCTCTTAATTATGGCTATATCTTTATCATAAAAAAGCTCATGGAGAAGGTTTTCATCCCAAACATCCGTGACAGGAATTATCAAGTCAGCAACAGTGAGATCCATGTCAAAAGTCCTTTGCCTTGGTACCGGAATTCGTGGAGCTAAATAAAAAATCCAACATTCAGAGAAGACCAAGGTTTGACGACCATCACCAATAGCTTTTACCAGCCCCTTCTTTAAGAGATCTCGTCCAAACAATATACTCCTCCAGGCATAAGAAGGCTCGTTGCCAGTAGTGCAAGTTAGAAATCACAATTTGGGAAGTAACGACTTTTAAGGAGCCTAGACAACAAGGAATTTGGGTTGTCGAGCAAACACCACGCCTGTTTACACAACAAAGCTTGATTAAACGAAGCAATGTCATGGAAGCCTAACCCACCATTCTCTTTTGTCATACATAGTTTTTTCCAAGCCACCCACAAAATCTTCTTTTTGTTCTCCCCACTACTCCACCAATATTTCGTCATAGCACTTGTTAATTTCTGGCACAAATCCTTGGAGAGTCGGAAGCAAGACATAGCGTAGACGGGCAGAGCAAGTGCGATCAACTTCAAGAAGATCTCCTTACCTACTTACGAAAGAGCCTTACCAAACCAGCCATTTAGTATGGACTTGAGTTTTTCATGGATAAATTGAAGCAATTTCCTTTTTGATCCACTGAAACACTCTGGAAGGCCTAAGTAAGTACCATCCCCACCTTCCTTTGCAATCCCTAAGATCTGGCGTAATGGTTCTTTGCGATGCTCAACAATTTGTTTCCCAGAAATAATTGATGATTTAGCGGGGTTAATCATTTGACCAGAAGCCACCCCATAAAGATTCAGGCACCGCATAATTTCTGCACACTCATCAATTGATGCCCTACACATGAGCAGACTATCATCCGCAAAAAGCAGATGATGTACTGTTGGACCATTTTTCACCAATGAAATGCCATTTAATCGACCTGCCTTTCCGACTGATTCAAGACATTAATCAAAGTCTCCGCACCCAACACAAAAAGGAACAAAGAAAGATGGTCTCCTTGACGCAACCCTCTCTCTGGTTTAATGAAACCATGTGCATGTCCATTTAAGAGCACAGAATAGGAGACTGACGTAATGCAAGCCATAATCCATTTCACCCAGGTAGCATCAAAACCAAATTTCCGCATCAGTTTCTCCAGGAAGACCCACTCCACTATATCGTAAGCTTTAGACATATCAGTTTTAATAGCCATGAAATTCTGACTAACAAAATATTTAGTACGCAGAGCATGGGTAACCTCATGAGCCATCAATATGTTGTCCGTAATTAGGCGACCAACCACAAAAGCTCCCTGAGTATCCGAGATTAAATCTGGTAAAACCATTTTTAATCTATCGCAAAGGATCTTCGATATGATCTTGTAATGCACAGAACATAAGCTAACAGGCCTTAAATCTTTCATGTGAGTTGGCGCAGTGATCTTGGGTAAGAGACAAATGTTTGTATGGTTCCAATCAGCAGGTAATACACCCGATACGAAAAATGCTGAAATTTCCCGTATAATTGAAGGACCAACAATGTTCCAAATTTTTTTATAAAACACCCTCGTCAAACCATCTGCACCAGGAGCACTACTCCCGTTGATCGCAAAAGCTGCCAACTTAATTTCGTCCGGAGTGATCGGCCGAGTGAGGCTTACATTCATATCTGCCGAGATTCAAGGCGTTAATCCTCCGAATAGTTCAACCATACTATCCGGATTAGTAAAGGTAAACATATTGCGAAAATAGTCAACAGCGACTTGGCCCTTCGAACCCTCAACATAACATTCCTGGTTATCCGCATCATAAAGCATAATAATGCGATTTCGCATTCTGCGACCCTTAACAAAATTATGGAAGTATCGGGTGTTACAGTCACCAGTCTTCAACCATTTAACCCGTGACTTTTGTTTCCATAAGCGTTCCTCATCACGATATGCTTTAGCGACCTCAGACTTTAAGTGCATTAACAAGTGAGGATCAGGCAATAACTTGCTGACCTCAGCTTCTAACGCAGTATGCAAGGCAACAAGACGAGTTTCTGAATTTTGGTTTGTGGTTCGCTTCCACTCTGATTACTCCTTTCGACAGTTTGATATGCGCTCAACTAAAGGAATAAAACGCTCCTCATCGGTGCCTAACCACCCTTTCCGAATAATATTCTCGACTCCTTCCTGATCTAGCCATCGTTTATCAAAACAGAAATTTCCCCGACTATGCTCCATTGGGTCAAAGACATACTTTATTAAGATCGGCCTATGGTCAGACCCCCATAAATTTAAGTAAGTCATTTTCGACCTTGGGAAAAAATTAAACCAGGTATCGTTTCTAAAACTACGATCAAGCTTACACTGCACATAATGTCCCTCTCGCCAACCCGTCTACGAAAAGAAATTCCCCTCACTGTTGAGTTCACGAATTTTACAATTGGAGACCATATTTCTGAAATTCCAAAAAGTGTATTCCTCCCGAATGGGGCCACCTAACTTTCATCAGCACTCAGTAATTCATTAAAATCACCCACTAATAACCACGCATCATCACGATGTAAGCCAATTTGAGCCAAGGCAGCCCACACAGGCAAACGGAGACCGGAAACCGGTTCTCCATAGACACAAGAGAGAAAATAAGAAATGGATCCATGATTGACTTGTAAGTCAATGATCATATTATTAAAAGAAATAACGTTGACTACAAAGGCGCTCTTCCATATTACAGCCAAGCCACCACTACAGCCCACTGACTCTACAGTGAAGAGCTCATCATAACCTAAACTTTGTTTTAAATTAAGCATAAATTTTTTTTTTTTTTCCATAAGAAATAAAAATCTGGAAAAAAAGTTTTGCGCAGTTCAAGCAGACGGGGAACTGTGTCGGGGCTACCAGCTCCTTGACAGTTCCAGCTCAAGATGCTCATTGGATCTTCAGCGGCTTCATCCTGGAAGCCACCGCTTTTGTTTTTGACGTCTTGTTCCTTGAAACTGATTTTGATGAACCTTCACCAGGAGGTACCAGGGGTGCCGTAACCAAGGAGACTGACTCCTTTTTCACCTTGGTAGACTTAACTTTCTTAATTGTCGGGATCACTAAGGGATCATCCTAAAAAACCAGCGCACGAGCACGCTTAGTTTTTACTTTAGGTATGGGAACTGTTACTTGAACAACGGCATCATCTTTCCACCAACTTGCTTTCCTAAACTTGCGAACGGGACTTGGTTTACGGCCTATCACTCTACGCTTAGTAACTTTGCCTCTCTTGGCAGTGTGATTAATTGGAACAGCTAAACGTTGTGACACTGGAATTCGTTCAACAATATGAATATTAGGATCCAACAAGGTAGCTTCCGAGGAAATCTCATCCATTACACGAGTATTATCACTATCATTCAAAGACACTTTAGCTAACAAGTTGTTCCCAAGATCATTAAAACCTACACCAACTTCCCCAATTCTTTCCAATGCAGGTTTGCGAGGCCGAACAGGCGTTGCATCAGTATCAGAGTTGGGAAGCTGTAATCTTGAACGAGAATGCACAGGGGACTGCCGTGGTGACTGCCTGGGTTGCTTGTCCGAGTTGTCACGCAGTTGGAGTTGAGATACAGGGGATTTGGATATGTGGGGAGCCATTGGTACCTTCGCTTGAAACGAGTCCTCAACACAAGGAAAACCAAAGTTAGTACGAGTATCCCTAAACACATGCTGCTGATCATCATTTGCAGACTGCCTAGAGTTTGAGAGACGATCATGAGAGGATCGATCATACCTCTGTTTGTGATAAGTCAAATCCCTACCATGATCTGACCTATAATTACCACGGTAATCACGATCACGGTTAGCATAGCGAGAGAAGGAATGTCTCTCCCTGCTTCTAGATGCATTGTAACCAGGAGGTGGAGCTTGAGCTTTGAAATGGTATGGCCTGTGCTGACCCTTGTATTGACGGTCCGTGTAACGAGAATCTTCATGTTTCTCACGGAAAGACTGAATTTTCTCCATCGTCTCTTGCTGGTTCAGCCTCGGCTTTGTGTCCTCCAGCTTAATGTCCAAAACATTCAACGGACACTGCACAAGGTCATGAGCCAAGGAATAGCAGTGAAAACAATGTTTTTCAAGCCTCTCATACTTAAACTCCAAAGAAACTGAGTCACCGGTGGGGAAGGTAGCGACTTTGGACATGATTAGTGGCTCCAGTGCATTGATATTGATGCGTACCTTACACTCAAGGATACGCACCTCCTCCACATGTCCAAGCGTTTCTCCAATAGCACGGAGATTTCTCTCTGTTGCACCATGGAGAGGAAAGCCATGGAATTGCACCCAGAATGGTATCAGAGATGGGAAGGAGTCCGAGACTATAGGCTCCCACCGCTGCAATACAAACATTCATTTCTTGAAATGAAATGGAGCCTTATCGAGGACCAGAAGCAAATCTTCCTCGGCCTCAAAGGTGAGTTGAAATCGATCAACTCCAATAAGGTTACTAGCCACCCGACCATCAAGACCCCACAGGTGGGTCATAAAGCTGATCAGTCCGGCAATAGGTTTCTGAACCTCCAGGTTCAGTACTCTCCCCATCAGCGTGAGATGGTGAGCTTCAAAAAGCTCTGCGGAGGGGGCATCAGGAAGAAGAATCGGATTACGGCGACTCTCGTCCAAAGCCAGGGCGATGCCTTTACCTTTCTCCTCACGAGAGAAACGTCTTGCCGTTGGAGATGATTGGGAAGGCCGGCGTCGAGACAGAGAGAACAACAATACCCAGATCGGACAGTAACCCACCGTAAAAGAAGAACAGAGATTGGGTAAGGCCGAGCAATTTCAGGAGCAACGAGACAGATTCGAGAAAGGCAGAAGAAATTGAAGCCGAAAGATTTGGATCGCGAGGTGATCGTATAGCCGGCGGAAACCACCGATATATACCAATGAAGAAGCGAAAATCCTCCCAAATCCGAACTGACGAACGGAATAGATATCGAATCAACATATCCGATCATCAAATCTCAAATCCATATAGATTGATTCGAATCTCTCCTTATCGCCCCCAAGTCGTCCTAATCGCTATATACTTTTTGTTAGAGAGGTTTATTTTTTAAATTCAGTCTCACTTATGTCACTTTAAAAATTAATTATATTAAAAATAAAGAAAAGGTAAAATTTTATATCTTCATCCACCAGGAAATTTCAGTTTAAATATATATATATTTTTAAAAATTTCCCACTCTCTCCACATTGGATATGTTACATAGTTTTTTTGTAAAAATAACTGTAAATGTGATGAGTATATATATACACGCTACAATTGGAATGTCCAATAAAAAAAACAAGATCCATTTCGTATTTTATAAAGATTTAAAATCATGTCTCTTACAAATCATTCATCTCTTTCAGTTTCAGATCCAGAAAATTTCACGGACATGATCGATATTGTCCAAGCACATAGACATGTCAGCACTTCCTACGGTCTATCAGGTTTGTATACTTCTTTATCTTTATACTTATAGGTGTTATATATACATGAATCTCTCATGTGCTTATCTTTCACTCTATTTCAAGGTTGAAAACATTTTTCCAATTCAAACTTTACTAAAAATTGTGACATGAGCAAAATCATTTAAGTATTCAAAAAAGAAAATCCATGGAACGACAATCGACACGAATGTTCAAAGCTGATTTTTTGGTGATGCGTAGAACAATAACTGAGTTTTTAAACAGGTTTTTTTTTTTTGTTATAGTAAGAACACTACAAGAAAACACGGTAGATCTGACGGACAAAGCCGTCGGAAAACCGT
>OVAP01003273.1:0-17086 GCA_900406295.1 Aurinia saxatilis
TTGTAGGAAACCCTAAAATAATAAAAGGAAATAACATAAATATTAATTAAACAAATAATAATGATATTTGGAAATTATCCAAATATCCTGCTGCATCATATATGAATCGGAATCGGGACAATCCTCTTGTTCTTGTTATTAAAGCTAGGATGAAGACGCACACACACATCATTCCATTTCTTCTATACTTCTTCAATCTTTGACTGCTGTAAAAAAAAGGATACAAACCGCAAACATGAGGAACCGATAGTCCCGTACACAAGACAATTCTAAGACGTGAATATACATCTATCTTATCTTATCAGGCCATTCTAGAGAAAAACACACTCTGAATCGAGTCTTAGGATTCCAGTCTCATCTAAATTTTCTTTACAGGAAGAAGACGACGAACCCAAAAAAATTGAAAACACGGAATCAGAACAAAATAAAAAATTTGAAAAGAGCACTAATCCTAGTTCGAAGAGTAGATTCCAAATTTATGATCTAATCGGACCAATTCAGTGATGTTTAAAGCATGTAGATTTTTGGGAATTTCTCATGAAACTAACCTATTTTCCCAGAGATGAACTATCATCTGTTTGATATTTCCTTTTCCACTAGCCATGTAGGATATGACATCAGCAACTATGATTTATACATCATAAACTTTTGCACTGATTTTGGAGCTGACACATCAACTTTTTCAATAAAATGTATTCGCAAATATAAGAAATGATTAAGAATTTTGTCATTATTTATAATAAGTACATAATTCAATCGAAAACAAATTCCGATCACTTTAAACCAACAATAACTCATTTAAAAAAAACAAACAATAACTCATTATTGCAAACAAAATTCAATTATCATTTCTTGAAATTTACATTAAAAATTGCATATAAATCTTGAGAAATCTATCGTTGTGAAATATACATATATATATATATATATTAATCATTCCAGAACGGAGGGAACATTAATTTACCAACTAAAGAGAGAATGACAAATATACCCAACTTTTCATACCCACTAACCATTTATAACCACACCCTTTTTTTTAATCACATATATCCACCATTTTTTATTTTAATACCATTATACCCTTCATTTACCAAAGCTATTTTTCATTATAAATGATATATTTGTTAGGGTTTAGGATTTTAGGATATAAGGTTTAGTAAAATTATAGAGTTTATGATTTACTTAGGGTTTAGGATTTAGGCTTAAACCCTTATAAACTTAGGTTTTAATTTTTAATAACTATTAGGGTTTAATTCTTAGGATTTAAGGTTTATATTTTAGGAGGTTATGGTTTATTAGGGGTGGAATGACTTTTTAGGATTTATGATTTTAGGGTTTAGGGTTTTTAAACCATAAACCCTAGATCGTAAACCTTAAAATCCCATAAATAGTTAATATTTAAATAGGGGTATTTTAGACTTCTTAAAAGAAAAATAACTAAAAGGAAGGAATGTGGTTATATGTGATTAATGAGATAAAAAATGGGTATATGTGGTTAAACCCCCTAAAACCAACGGAATTGCAATGATGTTTAGAAAAAATACCAGTTGAAGTGTTATGGAGGCTTCTTGAGAGTTTGATTCTTCAACATTTTCAAAATTCAAAAAATCCATCGTTATTGGTTTATAGAATTTTTTGTTTGAACGATGTACCCTTTTCTTCTTGATAATATTAATAAAATGTGTTGCTAAAAAATAAATGTGTTGTTCAAAAACAAAAACAAAAACCCTCCATTTATGTAAAACCGTTCCATATATAAAATAAACATATACTATTTACATTAAAAAAAAGAATTATAAGGCTCAAATATTTGAATGAATAGAAACATGAATTCATTCCATCAAAGAAAAAAATGAAATAGAAGGGTCACATATATTAGAGTAACTATATTTGATACATGAATTAAGAAAGAAAAAAATGTATAAAAAGAAATTAAAATTTTGAACTATTTGACTGAATAAATAGATGATCTAATTCAAACAAAGAAATATCTAAAATAATTAAATTCAAATGAATAATGGCTAAAATAAGTAGCCAATAATATTTCTTAAAATTGTTATATCACATTTGTTTTAGTACACGTCATCATTTCTTAGGTGTAATGTCATCATTTTTTTTTTAGTCAGTAGCTTCCTAAATAATATCTAGATAATATTGATGACTATAATGATTTTTCTTTTTCTTTTTGCTGAAGAATGGATTAGAAATGTACTAGGGGGTTTATTGGGAGTGTCATTTGTAAGAATTTTCAGAATTTAAAGAATCCATTGTTATTTAGTGATGGAATCTTATAATCTTTATAATTTTTTTGTTATTGGTGTGATGATTTTACAATTTTTTGTGTTATTGATGTAATGATTTTACAACTCCATTAAAATCTTATGTTACTGTGTGATGATTTATAAGTTTTGTTTTTAGTGATTTTACAAATCTATCAAACTTTTGTGTTATTGGTGTGATGATTCTTTTCATTTTTACTCATTAAACATGATTTTCAAAATCTCAAAGATGTACATGAGATTTTTAGAATCCTTAAAATACAATTCATTGATAGACTGTTAAAATACACAAAACTCTTTATAAACTTAGCAAAACTCTCTACATATTTATCAAATCTCGTAACTTTTAAAATCCATAAACTCTTTTAAAATCCTTCTCCCAATAACACCCCCTAGTTCATGACCGCTCCTGACCTAAAGTTCAAGAATCCCCTCATAGCTCATACCTTCATTTCAAAGATGAGACGTCCTTAAAACAAAAATTCTCAAGATGTTTTTTTTTTAAAAAAGAAATCCCAAATAAAAAGCATTTGTAGTTTGGTTTAGCTTCTATTTGGGTTAATGAATATCCAATTTAGTTTGATTTTTTTTTTTTTGATTTTGATTCGACTCGGTTTTAATTTGAAAAGTAAATTGATATATAGACATAATGCATAAGTTTGAATTTAGCCCATTTGTTTGAAATTAGTTTAGTGATATAATGTATACTAGATTATTTGCCCGCACCTTGTGCGGGCTATGTTTTTAATTTTTATGTTATATTAATGCAAAATGATTAATTACAATAACTAATTGTAAGGAATTAGGAAAATAATGTTAAAGGTTTGTGGTTGGCCAATCTACGTAGTCGACTCCTGCAATATCTCACATACACATGATGAGAGCATCAATTTTCCATTTCAAATGATGTTTTGTTAAACTTGAGATGTTCACGTTGTTCAAGTACTCATCGGGAATTAACACGTGCATTAGATGAATGAACTATCTGTGTGCTTTTTAATATCGTCTCATGTATCCCTTTTAGGGCACTGTAGAAAGCGACATAAAAACACACACCCAACAATCACAAAAACCACATATATATATATATATATATATATTAAATATATCATAATATTCTTGATGTAAGAAGTGTTATCAAACTTACATAAGATATATAAAAAGAATTCATAAATGTTTAGATTTGGCTATGATACAATTCATGTTCATCTATATATTAATTTCATAATCACAATATATAGTAGTCAAAATAAACAATAAAAACATATTATGATTGCCCGTAGATTTTACTCTAACAAATTTTTTTAGTAATGGCTTATGTATGCCTGTGAATTTTACTCTAACAAAAATTCAAGAACATGTGTGGATTTTAATTTTAAAAAATAACAATTAAGTAATGACTTATGTATGCCCGTGGATTTTACTCTAACAAAACTCCTAGAACATGTGTGGATTTTAATTAAAAAACATAACAATTAAGTAATGGCTTATGTATGCCCGTGGATTTTACTCTAACAAAAATCCAAGAACATGTGTGAATTTTAATTAAAAAAACATAACAATTAAGTAATGGGGTTATGTATGCCCGTGGGTTTTACTCTAAGAAAAATCCAAAAACTTGTGTGGATTTTAATTAAAAAACATATCAATTAAGTAATGGCTTATGTATGATTGTGGATTTTACTCTAACAAAAATCCAAGAACATGTGTGGATTTTAATAAAAATACATAACAATTAAGTAATGACTTATGTATGTCCGTGGAACTCTAACAAAAATCAAAGATTATGTGTGAATTTTAATAGAAAACATAACAATTAAGTAATGGCTTATGTATGCCCGTAGATTTTACTCTAACAAAAATCCAAGAACATGTGAGGATTTTAATAATAAAAAATAACAATTAAGTAATGACTTATATATTCCCATGGACTTTTCACTCATCTTTCATAAGATTAATATCAATCTTAAGTAAACATGATAGGATACAATAACATGAGTGAATTTTAAGTAAAAAAAAAGAAACCTATCAACTAAGTAGTGACTTATGTATGCCCGTAGATTAGACTCTAAAAAATCCAAGAACATGTGGGGATTTTAATAATAAATATATAACAATTAAGTAATGACTTATGTATTTTTGTGGACTTTTCACTCATCTTTCATAAGATTTAATATCAATCTTAAGTAAACGTGATATGATACAATAACATGCGTGAGTTTTAATTAAACAAAGTATAGCAACTAAGTAATGGCTTATGTATGCCCATGGATTGGACTCTAACAAAAATCCAAGAACATGTTTGGATTTTAATAATAAGAAAACATAATAATTAAGTACTGGCTTATGTATGCTAGTGGATTTTTCTCTAACAAAAATCAAAGAACATGTGAGGATTTTAATTAAAATACATAACAATTAATTAATGGCTTATGTATATCTGTGGATTTTACTCTAAAAAAAATCCAAGAACATGTGTGCATTTTAATTAAAAAAAGCATAACAATTAAGTAATGGCTTATGTATGCCCATGAATTTTACTCTAACAAAAATCCAAGAACATGTGTCGATTTTAATAAAATAAACATAACAATTAAGTAATGGCTTATGTATGCCGGTGAATTTTACTCTAACAAAAATTCAAAAACATGTGTGGATTTTAATTAAAAAACATAACAATTAAGTAATGGCTTATGTATGCTCGTGGATTTTACTCTAACAAAAATCCAAGAACATGTGTGGATTTTAATAAAAATACATAACAGTTAAGTTATGACTTATGTATGCCAGTGAATTTTACTCTAACAAAATCCAAGAACATGTGTGAATTTTAATAAAAAGACATATTGGGTTATGAATGCCCGTTAATTTGACTCTAACAAAAATCTAAAAAAATGTGTGGATTTTAATTAAAAAAACATAATAATCAAGTAACTGTTTATGTATGCCCGTGGATTTTACTAACAAAAATTCAAGAACATGTGTGGATTTTAATATAAAAACATAAAAATTAAGTAATGGTTTATGTATGCTCGTGAATTTTACTCTAACAAAAATACAAAAACATGTGTGGATTTAGTAAAAAAACATAACAATTAAGTAATGGCTTATTTATTCCAGTGGATTTTACTCTAAAAAACAATCCAAAAACATATGTGGATTTTTAATTTAAAAAAGTATAACAATTAAGTAATGGCTTATGTATATCCGTGGATTTTACTCTAACAAAAACCCAAGAACATGTGTGGATTTTAATAATAAAAGAAACATAACAATTAAGTAATGACTTATGTATGCCCATTGATTTTACTCTTACAAAAATCCAATAATATGTGTAGATTTTATTTTTCTTAAAACATAATAATCAAGTAATGACTTATGTATACCCGTGAATTTTACTCTAACAAAAATCCAAGAACATGTGTGGATTTAATTAAAAAAACATATAACAATTAAGTAATGGCTTATATATTCCCATGGATTTTACTCTAACAAAACTCCAAGAACATTTGGGGATTTTAATTAAAAAAACATAGCAAATAAGTAATGGCTTATGTATGCCCATGGATTTTGCTCTAACAAAAATCCAAGAACATGTGGAGATTTTAATAAAAAAAATATAACAATTAAGGAATGGCTTATGTATGCCTGTAGAGATTTTTCTAACAAAAATCCAAGAACATGTGTGGATTTTAATTTTAAAAAATATTACAATTAAGTAATGACCGTGAATTTAGTATTTTATTAGTTTAATTTATAAATTATAACGAATGCAAATATAAAATATTTATTTTATTTTAAAATACTATATTTGAATAACCATATATTAAATAATAAAGTTATAAGTATTTTTAGTGATATATAATATTATTTTGTGAAAGTGCAAAGAAAATCTAAGTAAACTGTTTTTATTTTCAGAAATTTTTAAGAAATGCCCCCTTTAATATGTTCCATTTCAAAAATACCCCTATTTGTCTTTAAAAAATACCCTTTTTGGATTTATGGTTGATTTAAAGTTTAATTTAGGGCTTAGATATGGTAGGGTTAGGGTTTAATGCTTTACAAATATTTGGGTTTATGTTTGAGGTATTAGGGTTTATATTTTAGGAGTTTTTGATTTATTAAGGATCTACCCTAGATTCTAAACCCTACAACCCTACAAAACATTATAGAATAATTTAAAATATTAAAAATGATCATTTAGATTGAATTTAGATTGAAACTAATATATTTTCAAAAATAGCACCAAAAAAAAAATCGAGGTATTTGTAAAAAGGTAAAGTAAAATGGGTATTTTGAAATCCCCTTTTATTTTCTAACATTATACCAAAAACAAAATAATTTTGAGCATAAACATAAAAGCCAGTTTCTTGTATGTGCTATAGCCATTGGGTTGGATTTCATCAAAATGATTTAGTAGTAGCCAAATGACTTATGGCCGTCAGATTGTTAACTGCAAGGAATAGTAGTAGATTTCTGACAAAGGTATATAACAAAAAAAAAACTCTGCATCTTAGAGATGAGATTGTAATGAGATTAATTAGGTTTTGCACAATCGGTTAGGTTCTCGATAACCTTTTTGAAATGTGATTCTTACGCGTAGAGCTTAAACCTTAATGTTGAAAGAGACTCATCACATGCCTTAAGCCGCTCTTCCTAAGAATACATGAACTCGCGCTGGAATTAATTCTGAAGTACGTTTCACGGTAGGAGCGTTGCATACAAAGTAAGCACTATCACACCTAGAGCCTAAATCTCAAATACTTCTAAACCCTCAGAATAATCCTCCCACGCTCTAGCAGCTTCAAGAACATCCATTATTATCTGAACTCTCGGTGGAGTTGCTGACGAAACCGAGAAGCTAGTGAAGGCATAAAAAGCTGGTGCTTGTACATAACTTTAGTAAGGCAGTAAGTTTGCGCAAGACCAAAAGGATGAGGAGCAGTACGGAGAAGACATTCCTTATCCTTGGTCATCATCATCTTCGACATTTCCGGACACTGCTGAAAGTTTTGAGTGGTCCTTGCTGCACAAACCATGGAAGTCGTTTCATCCTGAAATTAAACACAGTAGAATACATGATTGTTAGAAGGTTGCTTACTTAGATATCTATCGTAATCTATCACTCTCATATAGAATTGTCCGTTTCCAATCAGTAGAACCTGGGATATGAAGCACAAAAGGATTGGTATCAAGGGTTTTAAGAGATGAAACCGATCCAGATATTAGCTATATCCATTACTGATGATAACAAAAGTCCAAAACAAAACCAATCTTGCTAGAGGGATTCAAAACGAAATTGGAAGGTTACATACTCTGATATCTGTAACAGAATTGCTGGAGGAACACCTAACAGATGGAGCTCCATAAGGATACATCAGAAGCAGTTTGCAGTTGTTGCAATATACCTGACCAATCTGGGAAGCTGCGAACAAAGAATCACCAGTCAAAACCAACTAAAAACTACATATGTTTTCCATCACTTAAGGAGATGCTGTCTATAATTAAGAGTTGGAGGTCGTAATAGTTCATAAGCTTAAAGGAAATAATTTAGATCACACAAATGCCTGGAGGGTAGTTGTAAGACTAAAAGAAGAAAGACTTAAAGATCACAGAAGGGAGCAATTGTGATGGAGTAGACACAAGTTAAAGAGATCATTCTTGTTTCAGTTAAGAACCAATATCATTAAGTTTCAGGAATATACAACACTGAGATTCTCAAGAGAACGGATTTGAGAAATGACGACAAAAGAAAATAATGAAATCAGCAAGAACATAGAGTAACCAATCACACATTCCAAGTCAAACCAGTCTGAGAGATCATTTTCTACTTCCCATGTAGATTTTTACTATCAATCTGGAGTTGGTAACATAGCATATATAAAACAGAAGCTGATTATCTTTTCGGAGATTTAGGCATGAGTTTTTCAGATCAGTTGGGCATTGCTCGGGGAGTAACAACTACGACTAATTCAACAACTATAGTTGCAGAAAGATTTAGCTGAGACTGATAATTCATATTTTTTAAGAAAAATCTCAGAGAGAATTGCTAAGCTCACATGAGGCGTTGCTGTAATAAAAGTGTAATTCCCATCGACGCTTCGTTTTTGTCAAACAAGACCTTCTTCCTCGGCGACGGATTGATTTTAGAAATATCGGACATCGTCGGAGATAAGAAGTTACCTGATGAATGTGAGGGTGAGTCGCGGAGGAGCTCCGAGAAGCCATACGAAGTCTGGTGTGTAAGATGATATGATGCGATTTTAATGCATCGATTTAGGGATTTGGGAAAACAATTTCACAATGTATAAATCCCAAAGATAAAAAATTCACAATGAACAATCAATCCCATAGATAAATTCTGAATTCAGCCTGAAAAATCGTGAAATTATATATCTTTCAAATTTAAAATTTGAAAAGAGCATAGATTTCTATATTACCAACTCAATTGAAAAGAGCATAGATTTCTATATTGAAAAGAGCATAAATTAAAAATCGTGAAATTATATATCTTTCAATCGTGAAATACTAACTGAAGTTTGAAGAGTAGATTTCTATATTACCAACTCAATTCGGTGTTGTTCTTGGGATTTATGAAATTGGAATTTTCTCTAAAAACTAACATATTTTTACATAGATGAACTATGGTCTGTTTGATATTTTCTTTTCCATCAGGTTTGTAGGATATAACATCATTAATTTTAATTTATACATTATAAATTTTTGCACATTTTAATTTATATATTATAAATTTTTGTACTGCAAATTATTCTAGAGATGACACATCAGTTTTTTCAATAAAGTGTATTATATATTAAAATAGTTTTTAGTTTGGCTTTTGAAGAATCTAGTTATCATCTATAAACAAGTTTCAGTTTGAATTGAGTTGAAACATTTATGATATCTAATATCTTCTATGATTCGATATGATTTGAGTAACGAATTTTGTTGTCCATTCTAATTGTGGAAAAAGAAGAATGGGGATGTTGAGATATCGACTGGGATAGGTCCCATTTAAGCATATTTTATTATTTATTTTTGATTTTCTCTCCTTTGGCCTTTTTGGATTCACGAATCACGCCGCTTTTGTTTTTTTGTTTTGTCAAATTTTCTCTTCTTGTTTCTCTTTTACTTTGTTCATAACACTCTAAGCATGCGTCGACCTTGAATTTTTTATTTTAGCGTACTTCTTTAACTCCACTTGAGGAAAAATAATTATTGTATGTTAAAAGATCTAGATCTAGGCTGTAACTGATGGAGGTCAAAAAGTAAAATAGTAATGTAAATCTAGGCTTACCAAAAAAAGTTTATCAATTTTTTCCGTTAGAACTTTTCCACTACATAATATGAGAGGATTTTAATTTTTTTTTAGTTTAGTTCGTGTTCTGCCTTATCTCTATTTATTTTAGATGATAGTGATTTGTTCTACTATTTGGTTTCTATAGAAATGTTTCAAAATCGTATTAAGATTGCAGCCTCTAGAAGATTGTTCACAGTATTGTCGTGCTACTTTTTTTTGCTAGATTACGAAACCTAATCTTTTTTAGTAGTGATATAAAGTTTCATCTGTGTATGCGGTTTCGAATCATACTGGTTTTTTTTTCTTCTAAATAAATATAATATATTATTAATCCAAACAAATAATTATAACTGGTTTACAATGAGAAGAACCAAAGAAAATTGAACTGGACCAAAGAAAAACCCTATGTACAAACAGATCCTGAAGAAAAATATTTCTGTCAGCATCGAGAAATCACATGCAGATATAAAAGAGGAGATTTAGGTTCGATTATCTGATCCTTTGTAGATAGGGAGTCAATTCCGACAACCAATTTTCAAATTCTTTTTTTTTCCCAGTAAGTTGATTATTGGTTAGAGGATATTTAGTTTTCTGATGACCTGAATTCTAGTAATTTTTAGTTTTCCATATATGTAGTTCTGTATGTATTTTCTTTCTAAGGTATCGTTTCCAAAATATACTTCCGTTTATCGACTTTATTTTTGAGAGGTCTTAAAATTTTTTGGAAGGTTTTAAAGTTTTATAAGAAAGATTTCAGACATTTTTAAAAAATCCAAAAGAATATGAGAAGAAAATTTTGTCCTGAAGTATAGTAATCAAAATAAAACATAATCTACTTTACTTATATTTTAAATAAGAAAAACTCTGAATATTCGTTTTGTACTCTTTCCAAATTTGTGCATAACACTGCTGCCAAGACATGCGAAGGTAAAACTCCCAAAAATAAAGATTGGGAAAACGAAAAAGAGAAGTATGAATATGAAATGAACTCAATCCAACGGGCCCCCCCCCCCCCCCCCCCCCCCCCCCCCCCCCTTCAAATTTTCATCATATAAAATAATTTGTATTATTATTATTTTCTTGTATAGATCCTTCACTCTATAAATCCTTTTTTACACACCTCTTCTTTCCACATAACATCTATAAGCCTAAAAGTAAAGAGAAAACAAAAAACCCTTATTTGCTCCCCAAAACTTGTTCATCACCAAAACTCAAGCTCCATGTCCTAATCACCCCAAAGATTCCTCAGTCAAAATATTTACAAAGTCTTATCTTTACCAGTACAAGAATCAGCGAACATAGCCACATATTTTGTATTGTGTTACATACAGGTGTGTGGATACATCACATAGTTTGTTGTAAAAGTGGATCCGAGGTATGGAAAGGGACCGGCGGCGGAAGAGGATCCGTCGTGGAACGAGTCTGATGTCTCGGCCATGGTCTCCGCTCTCAGCCGTGTCATCGAGCATCCGCCACCCGAAAGATCAGACAACCCACCGGTCAAACAAGAGCTTGATCAACGTCAACAAGACCAAGGTGATTAATTAACTCTATAATTAACAACTTTAACTAGTTGTAATAAGTTAAGTAACTAAAGACTTGCTATTAATAACCCCTTAAGATTTTCCTTAAACTTAATAATTAAAATTAGAGAGAGGGTGAAAAGGAATTTGTATAGGTTAGGTTCAAGTTCAATGCATCTCTGTCTTTTAGTTTACTTTCCGTAAAGAACTTTCCTTCTTTCTTTGAATTGATCCACACCGATCAGGTTACTACGTGTCTAACCTTTTCCCATAAATTACAATCTATAGATTTGTTCTTTTTTGTTTGAAAGTACAGATTAGATAATTTTATAGCTTAGATATGGCTTCTTACCTAACTAAATAAGTTTGATTTTGACCACGCACGTTCCCTTGTTCATTTTTGAAATTAGTTACTTGTCTTTTAGATCATTCTATCAAACTTTATGTATGTGTGTGTGTCCTTTTGTCAATATTTTGAAGTTTTGATTTCAACATGATTAACTTGTTTTTTAGGTACGTTTTAAAAGCCAAATGTGTGATACAACTCATGCCTAATAGTAATAATTATCAAAATTCAAGTCTTAATCTATACTTTTATTGAGTGACAGTCATAACATCACATTTTAATTGTTGTCTGAATGCTAACGTTAGATTTATGCACAGACATACATAGAAACAAAAATCCAGGTATTGTTTCTATATACGTAACTGGTTTTATATATTGGCAAAGAATTTCAAATTGATGACAATCTCTTTTGTGGATATATCTTTAATTGACTACTAATATGTTTTTTGGGGCCAAGACTACTAATATGTTTTTTTGTTCAATTTTGTTAGTTTGTTTTTGTGAATTTTGAAAGTCAATATGTAGTTGCTTGTCTCTTTGAATATTTCAAGGTGTTAGACAAAAAAAAAGAAGAAGAAGGAATCTTTTGCTGGTTATAACTGAGCTACATATATTATTAAAAAGAGTATCAGAGCTCTATTGCACCAGGTTTTACTCTGTTGATAGTGCTGGCTAGATATAAAATTCGGATGATTTAAGCTTTAATTTTCGGTTCACCAATATGTTTGGCAATTACAGTATAGTTTGTATATTCCATCGAAATTATATGTTAAAAAATGTAATTTTATGAGAAAAATGGTATGTAATATGTTGTGCGAAGTTCCATGATATATATGCATATAGTTGATGGATCCTAAGGATAACTATTTTATGCATCGTCCAGCTTTTGTGTTTTTTCAAGTAATATTTATTAAACTAATTTTCTCTTAAATTATTCCCTTGCCATAACTAATAATTGAAATCACACGTAGTATCTTCTCATGCATATAGAAACTGCACATGCAATAATTCGTTTTGTTTTGTTACATGTTATTCAAGACCAACCAAGAAAAAGACACTATAGAGGCGTGAGGCAGCGACCATGGGGCAAATGGGCGGCTGAGATCCGCGACCCGAAGAAAGCAGCCCGTGTCTGGCTCGGGACATTCGAGACAGCAGAAGAAGCTGCTTTAGCCTATGACCGAGCCGCCCTCAAATTCAAAGGCACCAAGGCTAAGCTCAACTTCCCTGAACGCGTCCAAGGGTCCGCGACCACAAGCTATGTCGCATCGCAACCCCCAAGAGAAGCTAGTGAATTAATGAGCTCACCTCCGGCTCGGGTTGGTCCATCTTCTACTGCTACCACGACTACTAATACTACTACGTCGTGGCCAAACACTTATAACCAGGACATACTACAATATGCTCAGTTGCTTACGAGTAACAATGAGGTTGATTTATCGTATTACACGTCAAATCTATTCGGCCAGCCTTTCTCAACGCCTTCTTCATCTTCTTCTTCCTCGTTAACGCAGCAACAACAACAACAACAACAGCAGCAACAGCATGAAGAAGAGAAGAACTATGGCTACCATTATTATAACTACCCAAGAGAATAAATTGATTTTTATATTGTTGCTCGAGTCAGTTTTATAAATCTCTACCATCTTCGTTTAGTTTCTTATTTCTGTGTAACCTTTGTGGCTAATTAAGCCAAGGAGGGATGTACTTGTATCGAAAATATAAATGAAAGAGAAACATGCATGTTTCACATTTTGTGCTTTCTTGACTGTTGCTTTGTGATGGTCCAGGACGAGGTGGTACTTGTGATATTTCTACTTGCATGGGATACATTTTATTTAGATAATTTGGAATCACCAATATATATATATATGTCTAGATACACATTTTTCTGTAGTGAAATCACCAAAATGAATTATACCTTAAATTAAAATAATAAGAAGAAACAAAATAAACCTACGAAAAAGACGAATGGCAAGATCTTTTGGTGTTTGGAAGAAAGGTATAGGTATATATAAGGATTACTGAAGTACTGAAGGTGAGTCCAAGACATTATATTCAAAAGATTGAGGTGAATCCTACTCGAACTTTAGTCGTGGTCCATCGCCATATAGACCCTGCCACTAAATATTTCGCATAGATACGTATTCTAATCTTTTTTGTCTTGTGGTTTTTTCTATTTCACATGCAGCTCTATTTTGTTTAATATCAAAGGAGTGTCAAAGTACTAATTAATTAAAAGGAATTACGTTTAACTTAGCATTATCAACTGCTGGTCCAATCCAAACACTGAAAAATATTATATGTCGATTGTGTGTCAAAAGATTTTTATAATATATATATTTGGTTAGGAAAAACTGAGACACTTTATTTGAATGAGATAATATATATATAATTTCTTTTATTTGAAGCTTGACTAGTCAAGTGTTTAGGTCATTGATAATTATGTATATATCTTACAAAACAAAGATATATAGATAAGCATTGAATTAATTGTGGTCCAACAGTTTTTCCTTTGGTTCAAGTGTTCTGAAACAGTCACATATGATCGCTACGAATATATATCGTAATCACTAATCATTTATAGAATATAAAAACGTGTTCAAGTTCAACATAATTCCCAAAAACCAAAAAAGTGTTTTCTAGTGAGACTTATCTTTCCACATCTTCACATATCTTTTTTAGAACGCATTTATGTACATGCATCTATACATGAATCCATAGATTATATATTTTATTTGAGGTTTGTGTTTTTCTTTTAATTTTTAAATTATTGCCACATGTGATGTGAGAGTAGGACAAGCAAAGTTGGTCTTGAGATTTAGATCGAGCTTGGCCTACCAAAGATAGTACTTTAATGACAGTGTATCTTTCATTATTCGACCCCCGATTTTGATTGGCTTTCCTCGTGATCGCCTCAGAATATCATCTGCATATATTCCACATTACTTACACTATTTTTTTTTTTCCTTTTTAATTTTTTGTCATCTGAATAATACTCGAGAAAAAGGTTACAAGAGTTTAAAGAGATTATTGCAAATTGACAAAAGAGAAAAAGAACGGAATACAATGATATGACAAAATAACATTTACATATATAATCAAATGATATGACAAAATAACATTTACATACATAACAAAATGTATGCATGGCATATTTCCTGATAATTTGTATTAGTATTGTGGATATGCCATCATCTAAATTCAAATATCATCTTTATAATTGAAATCTTGATTTTGGGATTTAATTTTTCGTCGATTTCATCAATCTCTTATCAAAATATACATATATATATATATATATATTAATGTATCCAAACTTTGAGAAATTGATGTACTTTGAAAATTTATTTAGCACAAGTATTCATATGTTTTATTTTAATTTATATTTATCTAATAAAATAAAAAAAACGTAAATAAACAATATATCGGATCAGCTATCCATTCTTTATATAATTTGTATTTTGCGATTTATTTTGTTATGCCAAAATATTATATTTTAGTGTTTGTTTTGCTTAATTTTTTAATCGGTATATCCAGGGCCGGGCCTGGGCAAAGCCCATTGAAACATTGGCCTTGGACCCCAAAATTTTGTGACCCATTTTTTTCAAGATTTTTTTCTATCTCTGTGGTAAACACAATTCAAAAAAAAAAAGAATTATTATCATCTCCCTATTATAGTGGCCCCAAGTTCAACATATCTTTTTTAGAACGCATTTATGATCATTTGCTTAGTAGCCTCACTGGTTTATAGCTTAGTGTCTGTCATATATAGCTTAGTTACTTCTTCCTTTAATTTTTTATGTGTTGGTCTATTCTAAAATATGAGTGGGTTGATAATATATTGGGATATAGACAGTAGATTAGATGAGATGATGCAAGCAAAGATAAGTAAAGAGAGCTTCTTGAGAGTTACGCATGCGCAAAGGCAAAGTGAAAAAAGGGTCCCATCATATCCCACTTGGTTACGTCAAGTGTGTCAAGTGTGTGTTGTTCCCGATCCTAGGACCCAGTCAATCCCAATTTCAATTTACTATTTTTCAAAGACTTAAGCTTCACTACGTTATCAAGTTCTTTTGCTAAGTCACTACGTTATCATGTTATATACACACTGCATTGAAAATTTAGGGCTGGTGTACGTTGTATCATTTACGTGTCAGCCTAATGAGTGATTTTCAACAAAAATAAATTCTGTTGAGCGTCCTAGATAGTCACAAAATTGCTATCTTCTTAATTTTACCATTCAAAATGAGTTTTTGTTTATTTTAGTCGCGATTTCAACCATTTGACAAATGTCACAAATCGTCTCTACTTTTGAAGCAATATTAAATTCTGAATGTCCAAAATAATGATAGTTGTCTAGTGGTATATAATATTAAGTCAGGATCCAAATTCATTTTCTCTATACTCGAGTTCAATTATTTAACAAATCGTCCATATTTTTAAAAGAATACGAAATTTCGAAAAAATATGAAATAGGTAACTAAGTATTAGTGGTCTAATGATAAATGACATAGAGTCAAGATCTAAATTTAATTTTTTGACTAGATTTCAACAAAAAAAAACTATTCTTTTAGGTTTAATTAGTTGAAATACTGTCACAATTTAGATATATGAAAAATCTGGTGAATGAATAATTTGATTGTTATATTCACTATAAAAATTATAATAATGAGACGTTAAAATCTGGATCTTCCTTTGGTTGCTAAAACATAATTCCATATAATTCACATGACTGAAATTCAAAAGGAAAATTTTGAAAGTTCTGCATCAATCTCTATTTGGTCTAGGCTATTTTCAAGAAGAGATTTAGTCTAGGCAATTTTCAAGTTGTTCTGTTTTTTTTTTGACTTCGACGTACGGTACATCTATGACACATGAGACCTTTGAGCATGCTTTCGGCTGCAGAAAATTCAAAAAATGCGGCTGCTTTGCGTTATTCCGTGGACAGTGGAACTTGGCCAGATACAATAATGATGATCTTCGCATGCACATGAAGATTGCAACTCTTATGTGTGGATGATACATTTCAGTAGCACGTGCATCTTTTCTTTACTGGTTTTATTTGATTATTTATCTCAATATTCTTATATTTATCATCTCTAGCTTTTCCTAAAGTTCTAGCAATTCAACTTTTCTTTTTAATGCTAAACGAACTGTAGGCAAACTTTATGGTTTACACAGAGTATGCTTACGAAGCAATTCTAGCTACGTTATTCAAAATTGTGTTTCTTTAACATAAAAATTTGTGTATATTAATCAAAATGAGCTAACTTCTAACTATAAGATTGGAAAAAAAAAAGTTGGAAATAACTGGCATACTAGATGTACAACAGGATAAGCATTATGTCTAGTTAAATTATGAGCAAATTTATCAACTTAAATTCGAATTTTCCAGAAATTTAATTTTTAATATGATCCAAAAATCATAAAAAATAGATATAATTATTATAAAATTCCAGATCAAACATAAAAACTAAACCACAGATCCCAAAATACTTATTCTAAGCATAAATCTTATAAAACATCANTAAAAAATAGATATAATTATTATAAAATTCCAGATCAAACATAAAAACTAAACCACAGATCCCAAAATACTTATTCTAAGCATAAATCTTATAAAACATCAGATTCA
>OVAP01003274.1:0-17084 GCA_900406295.1 Aurinia saxatilis
TCCGTTAGACAAGTTTTTGGTTGTGTGTGAATTCCTGCCCACACATTTGTTTGTTTCATTTTGGATTTTGGTTATTGACTTTGGTTCTTTTTCTTGTTTCTCTCTTCTTTTTCAAGGTGTATGACCCGTGGACATCCACAAGGCCAACTCATTGATCCACATCCCGACCTTGAACGACTCGACCCGAGAGCATAGACGAGACGCTCGTGATTTAAGGATTCGTGAGCAAAGGGATCATATTAGAAGTTTGAATTTAGAAGAGGAATTAGGAATTACGGATGTAGTTGAGGAAGACTTAGTCATTGAGGAAATGGTTGAAGTTGAGAATCAAGCCGCGGTACCACGTCCTAATGGAAACGGTTGTGGTGCCCGTCCTATTGGTGAGTTTGACGAGCCGAACACTCGTGATGTTAGTCTTGGAATCATTCCTCGCACGGTTACAAACCCGAACTTCGAGATTAAGTCATCCATGCTTGGATTGGTGGAACGGTCAACCTATAAGGGACATAGCATTGAGTGTCCCTTGGAATATTTGGAGAGATTTTAACGTCTTGTAGCCGTACCCTCAAGATGAATGGTGTTCCCGAGGACACCATGAAGATGACATTATTTCCTTTCTCATTGGAGGACAAGGCTGCACATTGGGAACGTAATGTCCCTTCGGAGAAGATGACATCTTGCAGGGAGGTGAAAAGCGAGTTCTTGAGAACCTTTTTCNATGACATCTTGCAAGGAGGTGAAAAGCGAGTTCTTGAGAACCTTTTTCCCCAAGCAAAAGACCGCTCGGTTCAGAATCGACATCCAAAGCTTCAAGCAACGAGATGGTGAGAGCTTGAGTGAGACATGGGACCGACTCCAAGGATTGACAAGAAGCTGTCCACACCATGGTGTCTCAAAGGAGAATATCTTGGGTATCTTTTACCGAAGAGCGAACAATGAGGTTCGAAAGGCTCTCGACATGGCTAGCAACAGTAACTTCGCAAGTCTTACTTGTGAACAAGAGGAGACCTTGATCAACAACCATTCCCAAAGTGATGCATATTCGGGTGGGGACTATGATCGGTCCACTCATGCCGTGAGTACTAGCGCGAGGCGATGCTAAGATCAAGGAACTCAACGAGAAGATTGAGAAATTGTCTCGAGCCTTAGGACACACGCAAAAGCATGTATCTTTTGTGGATGATCAAAGCCAAGGAGCTCCAATGGAAACTTACTATGAGGGTTATGCAACGGAGGGACAAGAAGATTGTAGCTATGTCAATAACTACAAGCCGTTCAACTAATCGCACCCAAAACTTTCTTACCGGAGCGCTAATGTCGAGAATCCGCAAGATCAAGTTCATCCGAGCCAAACCCAACCTTTTGCTCTGAGACCTCAAGGAACGGTATACGCTCCTAAGCCGCAAGAGAACTATTATCAAGGGAAAAATGCTAACCAAGGAAACTTCCCGAGATGGAATAACTTCCCAGGTGGTTCTTTGGGCAACAAGGACCTTTGTGCCTTGATCTCTAGTATGCAATCCAAGTTCACGAAGATGCGTCTCGAAAACTTGGAGTTCCAAAAGGAAACTCGGGCTGAATTCACCGAATCAAGGGCTCAACTCGACCGTCTTGAGGCCTCTCAACCCTCGATTTCGAGGCAACCAATGAGGTCCTTCCCATCTAAGCCCGAGCAGAATCCGAAAGGCCAGTGTCATACTGTTTTGAAGGAAGCTCCAACTCAACGCGAAGAAGCCAACGAAGAGATTCAAGAATCCGCTTTGGCTATTGAATCCTCTGTGGTCGGTGGATTCAAAACGATCCCCAAGCTTGGAGATCCCGCGAAATTTGTGATCAATTGCTCTTTCAATGGTCACTATGTTGAGGATGCTCTTTTTGACTCATGTGCTCTCATCAATTTTATCTCTTGGGACAGGGTTCAAGAATTTGGTATTACGGAAATGAAGCCTAGCTCTACTCTCGTCTCCTTTGGTGACTCTTCAACAAAGACTACCATGGGCATCATTGAAGACTTCCCGGTCCTTGTTCGAATGAGTATGGTGCCTACGGACTTTCTTGTCCTCGACATGGTTGGGTCTCAGAAGCAACATATTATTCTTGGGTCATCGTTTCTCGCCACCGTCGAAGCCCAAATTGACTATGTCACTAAGACGGTGGTTCTAAAGAATGTCGATGAAAAGTATGTCTATCGCGCCAAGCCACACAAGAGTCACTACTTTGGTACTATCACTACATGTGATCCTAGCATCTCGAATGCCACTTCGCCAAGGTCTACTAACGACTTTACTTCCGACAAGTTCTTGCTCAATGTCACAAACAACCCGATGAAAAAGATGTCTTAGCCCGTTGATAATTCACTCATTGATGATGAGAAGACTCCTATGACCGTGATAGAGCCGGTCAAAGCTCCACTAGCTAAGGATTCAAGGCCTAAGAACGCTCCTTGTGACCACCGAAAGTCCGACCAACCCTCCTTCACTCTTAAATCGTTGAATCTACTCCATGGCAAACTTTCTTGCAAGGTGACTGGTAAGGGGGGGTCGCAAGCAATTCCACACCACTCGGATTCTCTTTCCCGAGCAACAAGACACCGGTGTGATCATAAGTGAGATGGCTCAAGCATTCGGAATAAGACGGTGATAGCGGCCCTTACCACCAGCTTCCTCTCCCGCTATCCCACCTCTTTGATGCTTCGTATCCTTTGAATCCGTCAAGCTAGTGACATTAAACAAGCATACTTGGNTCTACTCCATGGCAAACTTTCTTGCAAGGTGACTGGTAAGGGGGGGTCGCAAGCAATTCCACACCACTCGGATTCTCTTTCCCGAGCGACAAGACACCGGTGTGATCATAAGTGAGATGGCTCAAGCATTCGGAATAAGACGGTGATAGCGGCCCTTACCACCAGCTTCCTCTCCCGCTATCCCACCTCTTTGATGCTTCGTATCCTTTGAATCCGTCAAGCTAGTGACATTAAACAAGCATACTTGGGAGATATTCTCATGTTTATCTTTGTATATATTCTTGCTTTCGTTTTCCTTGCTTGTTTTTGGGTTGTTTTCAGGTATTTAGGATACATTCGGTCAAGGGAACATTTGAGGGACCAAATGAGATAGGTTTGGGGGAGGTAAACCGAAAAATCAAGGAGACGAGCTCCCTGTGCGAAAATATTGGGTAGTACCCGATATGGATATCCGATATTTCTGCACAGTCCGATGAAGGAAACTTTGTAAGTTCTTTGTGCGAAAATATCGGGTATTACCCGATATGACTACCCAATATGGTTGCACATTCCGGTTAAATCTGGTTTAATTCATTCATTAATCTCTTGGTTTATTCCGGTTTAGTTTTATCCCTTCTTCTTCCTCTCAAATACCCGATATTCACCATTCTTCTCAAAAAACACAACTTTTGATTCTCTCTCAGTAATCCATTAAATCCTTTGATTCTTGTTTCTATTTGCCTGGAAATTGATTTTATATCATCCTCTCATCATAAACCCCAAGGTATCCAGCTCTTACTCTCTCTCTAGTTGGTGATTTTTCAAGGAATTGGGTTTTCACTATTCCTTTGATTCAATGGTTTAAACACTTGGAATTGGTCTTAATAGTTGTTTGAAAGTTGGGTATAGTTACAATATTGATTTCCTTGGAAGTTTTCATTGGTTTTGATAGGAAACTTGAAGTTTTTGAGAATTTTGATTTTCACTCATGAATAGTGACGAATTTGGAGAAAATTTTGTTGAAGTTGATTGGTTCCTTGCTCATTAGATCATTGTTGGATTGGTGAAAGTGTTTTGATTGATAGGAGTTGTTATCTTGACCATTACTCACAAGTTTTGTGAAATTCTCTTTGAAAAAAGTGTTTTTGATTATCATACTCTAGCTTTTGTTCTTGATGGTTTTATGNTTACTCACAAGTTTTGTGAAATTCTCTTTGAAAAAAGTGTTTTTGATTATCATACTCTATCTTTTGTTCTTGATGGTTTTATGGTTGTTGAATCATGTTGTGGTTGTTGATTAATATTATGGCTTGGTGTGTATTGCTATAAGATATCCCTCATTTTCCAAATTTGCTCTTGTAGGCACTATGGACACGAGAAGCAAGGGAAAAGCGATAGCAAAACAAGGAGGAAGTCCATCACAACCTCCTCCAACCAAGAAGAGAACGAGAAGGGAAGCTACTCTACCTCCACGACCTCCAACTCCTCCGTCTCCACCAAGCCCGAAACAACCTTCACTGGATGATCAACTACCGGAGAGTTGGAGTGATGAGCAAAAGGCCAACTATATGGCCATGAGGAAGATGACGTTCCTCCCCACTCGGTTCGTATCGGATGAGTATTTTGAGGAGTTGGGCGTGAAGAACCCCGTATTGATTTTGTTGCGAGAGATGGGACTCGGAAAGCTTTCAACGTTGGAGTATTACTCGCTCCCGGAGTTGACTCGAAAATTCTTGGCCACCATGAAGGTCACCTATCGTGGTTCGAGAAGGAGAAGCGCATGGAATGTTACCTTGTCGTTTAAGATTGATGGAGACGTCTACGATCTTACGATAGAGCAAGTATGTGAAGCCTATGTGTTCAACGATAATGCCAAGGCAAAGTTCCCCAACTTCGACGATGCAACCAAGTTTTGGAATGTGATAGGGAGTGATCAACCCTTTGCACCGGCTAGGACCAAGGCATCTTCTCTTCGGAACCCGGTCTTGTGGTTAGCTCATCATTTCATGGCGAGTACAATCTTTCCGAGGATGGATGTCAAAAATATCAAGCGAGATGAGCTTTATCTTCTTTTCCAAGGGCTCAAGAAAAAGGTATCCAATCGGAACGGGTACTACTTCAATGACCCGTTCGAAAACGATGTCAACCTCGGGTGCGTGTTTGCTAACGAGTTGGCAAATCACAAGAGATGGACACTAAGCACACAATTGGCTCGTCCTACTACGAATGTCAGCGGGATTTTGGTTCCCTTGTTCCTTAAGGCCGGAGTGCCCATTCTACGGGTCACCTTGTTGTGACCCGCACCCTCAAGGTGAACAAGGAGGATGGCAAGTTTGTCTATGTATTCAAGGATGGTCAAAGGCGCGACACCAAGTTCATATTGCCAAACCATGCCTTAGCCAACCTCCGTACTCAAGCAAACATCGAGTTTCGATATGGAGAGCTCTTAGCACCGGAGGATGAGGACAAGGACGATCAACGGATGGAAGACAACCCCAACAACAACAACAACCCGGGCCACAACGAGCCGATCTATATCAACAAGGAGGGCAAACTTTGGAGCAAATGTTTAGCTACATGAAGCTTTAACCAATCCCCTACCCGCCAACGACCTACCTCGAGAAGTTCTTCTTCGCGCAATACGAGACCCAAGACTGCTTCAACCAAATGGTGATGATGCGATTCGGAGAGTACGACCGCTTGACGAGTAGGGCCCACCACAACACCAAAACACCGGACTTCACGGACTCCTCGATATGGCACACCCGATCGAGACGACACCAATTGACTCGGTCCATCCTCTTCTCAACCTCCCCAATCTAGTTCCCAAAAGTACCTTTTTAAAAACCTTTGTATTAATAATTTGCATTCACATTCGGTTTTTATTTTGATTTTGGTCCTCTCTTCTAAATTTGAATATTTATCGGGACGATGAAGTTTAAATTTGGGGGAGGGACCTAGTAGCTAATGACTATCTTAGATTTGTTGTTTTCTTTGTTTGCATCAAACATTTCATCTTTTATAAAATTCATAATTTTTTTAAAAAATTTTCAAAAAGATTTTTCTTTTAGCATATAGTTTAATGTCATTTTGTTTGTCTCATTTTAGGGTGCATTTCATAAGGGACAATGATGAGATTGCATAGAAATGCTTGATCCTTAAAATCGCTTGAGCAATTGTTTAGTAGCGCTAGTTGTTCGCTAGGGAATTCGTGAAAACTTGCCTTTTGCATCTCGATCACATAGTCTATATTGTGATGCGAGTGCGACTTAAAAGCTTTCCTAGCTTATTTGGACATTAATATTGACTAGTTTTCTCATTTATGACTATTTGATCAACTTGTGGATTTCCTCAAAAATAATGAAGTAATCTTATCCTTTTTACCACTCTCTAATGACTTGGTTAGCCACCTTCATTTTTAAGGTTGGTTATCATCCCCACCCGAAAAAACCTTAACCTTATTTCAAGCCAACATTACTCTAGTGTGGTAGGCCTTTTCATATCTACATAATCATGTTTAAAAGCTTTTGAGATTCGAAGTGACAAGTACCTTTCTTCCGTTAAGCATTAGTCGCATTGACTAATCTAGGAGAGTGGGAAATTGCGAGTTGCTTATGAGATTGCGAAAGTATGAGAAGGTTGTCTAAAGAAAGAGTGACGGTTTAAAGTAAGTTTGGGGGGTGAGAGAAAAGAAAAGAGAGTGAAAAAGGTGAGGATTAAGCCAAAAGAGCTATGAGTTTGAGAAATCCCAAGTGTTTACCAAACACCCTAGAGAGAGCACCAAATAAAAGCCTATACCCACAAAGAAAAAAGTTTAAACACAAAAGTGTAAACCCCTTGTAAGCTAAAAAAAGGCGCAAAGCCAACAACTAAGTCAAAAATAGAGAAAAGAAAGGGTTGAAAAGAGTTGAAGAAAAAGGCTAGATCATTACAAATAATAGCTCTCTAGGTGGTTAGTCACATTGAGAAGAGAAAAGGAATTAAGAAGAGAGTGAGAGGTTGAGAGAAATGAGTGTTGTTGAGAGTTGGGAACGGGTATAACGGAATAAAAACTCATAGCATCAACACATCTTTTCTCAATTGTTTTTAGACTTTGAGTTATGTTTATCTCGAGATAAGTTACTAAGCATTAACACCCACTACAAATCGTTGAATCCTTTTTCCTTACCAAGCTAAACTTGTTGTTCACTTGTCCATTCTTGAGACCGCGCTTGAACACCTCAATGATAGCTAAAGGGAAGGCCGATTTGAAGCCTGTTGATGCATTATAGAAGATCTGCTATATTTGCTTGAGCACGAATGAGTAGAGTGTTCCCTTGTGAAACGCTAGCATTACTTCGAATTGGTCTTGAATGTTTAAGGATTTTGATCATGATTGCTTTGAGTCCCTACCTTCACACTATTCTTTCGACTTAATTTTTTATTGGTTGTTTGCGGACAAGCAAAGGTTAAGTTTGGGGGAGTTGATGAGTCGTGTTTTGTGCATGTTTTTACCCCTCTTTTACATATCTTTTAGTCTCATTTCTTATGCACTTGTGTTAGTTTGTTCCATATTTACTCACTTTGCACATCTTAGCTTGCATTTAGGACTTTATCTTGCATTCTTGCATTGCATATTTGCATGGTTTTATGTACTTTTGGAGCTAAATGGATATGGAGGGTGCTTAAGGACCAAATGGATGAGCAAGTGAGAAAGAGAGGAGTCAAGGAAATGAAGAAAGCTGAGATCAAGCTCCCTGTGCTGAAATATCGGTATCACCCGATATGACTACCCGATAGGAATGACTAAAGATTACTCGTGGGATCAAGTTTTTCCATGTACCAAAATATCGGGTACCACCCGATATGGACAGGCTGAAGATTGCTTGAGGAAAATCACTTCTCCCTGTACTAAAATATCGGGTACTACCCGATATGAGTGCCCGATATATTGGTCAGACGGAACCTTATCCTCATTTGTTGAGCTTATCTTAATCTCTTTCGATCAAACTTTTATCTCATCCTTTAAATACCTAATAGCTGTCATTTTGTAAGGATAGTCTGGATTTTATTCTTATCTCTTTGAGAGAAAACACCAAGAGCTCTCTCTCTTCTTGTAAACCTTGAGATCTTGAGCTTTATGCTTAAAGATTTGATATTTTTTCCCAAAATCATTTATCTTATCTTTATTATCTTTGATTATGATTTCTTTGATCATTTTCTCTATGAATTTCATGGTCATGAGTGGGTAGTCATCTTATTGGTCTAAGGGTAATGGTAGATTTGTGCATGGATAGGATAGATCTTGAGTGATTAATGTTATTCTCACATGAGAGATCATGGAGAAATAGATTTAGACTTCAAAACACCCACAAGATGTTTGTTGAAATGCTTGAATGAATTAAAAGTTTAGCTTTCCTTGGTTTACCGTAGTTTCTTGTCTCATTAAAGTTGTCCTTTTCTGATAGATCAATAAGACATAGATTCTAGGCTTCATCTCATCTTGTTGTTGGAATGCTTGAACCAAGACTTGTCTTGTGTTAGTCACTAAACTTGTCCCTTTTTTAGAGATCAATGGGGGTATAGATCATATCTTCCATACATACAAGATGTCTGATGATTTGCTTGACTAGACAAGTTATCTTTGAATGCTTATTAGGTTGTTTATGCTAGTCTCTTGTGAGAGATCAATGGAGACTTTTTGCTTCTCATCTTATTCATGGTACCAAGTGGATTGGGACATGATAAGATACTTGATTGAATTTGACTTGTGTTTAGCTAATGTACACCTTGTACAAAGAGATTGGGCAAGGTACTTAGTAGTATATTGGGCTCGTTCTTCATGCTTAATCATCATAGGATGATGGTTAAGATAATGACACCAAGAGATTGGGCCAAGCTACACATAGTAGTCTTTTGCCTAGGATGGTGCCTCATTTGTAAATGACTAACCTATCACAAGGTCTTTTCTATTCTTGCATGATNTTCATCATAGGATGATGGTTAAGATAATGACACCAAGAGATTGGGCCAAGCTACACATAGTAGTCTTTTGCCCAGGATGGTGCCTCATTTGTAAATGACTAACCTATCACAAGGTCTTTTCTATTCTTGCATGATCGTTATTACAATTATCCGAAGGCCAATATCATTCTCTTATCGAGTTCGTTTAAGTCTAGCTTTTATTGTTAGTCATTTTATTGTTTGTTTGAATTATTGTTTGGTACTTGTTTGAAACCTTCTTGATTGCTTTAGCATAGCTGAATTTTAATGTACTCAAAGTGTTAATCTCCTCCTCCGAGTGGATTGATACCCTACTAACTATACTGCAATCTCTTTGGAGACTTGTAGCATGGCTATAGGTCTTTGGTATCCCGACCGTAAGAAAGTCGACATCAGCCACATGGCCTTTTGAGAAGCAGACTCCAAATCCTTCTTCAAGCTTCTCCCCGTCTCCATACTCTGCAGTGTTCTCCACCGCCTCCGAGAAGGTCTTCACGCCACCAAGAGCTTGACACTGTAACTCCCTTAAGCCCTTCTGATAACCACCGGATCCATTGAATCCTCTTAATTGAGCACTCGATTAACCGATTTGGATGAAGGTTAAGGGATGTTGATCAAAACTACAAAACTTTAAAGAACCTTATAACCCAAACTAAGTCAATATGAAAAGCTTGCACTTCCAATCTAAGGAAACTTAACCCTATAAAAGAAAGGGAGAAATTTAATTTTCTTTAGTTTCAAGAAGCAAGTAAAGAGGAGAGAACAAAATAGATCCGACTTAAGGTATTCTAATCTACTGAAAACCTATGAATCACCAGATCAGGGAAAATAAAAAACCTATTCAAGATCAGATTTTTTTTAGCTGGATTAAACTTGGAAAAACAGATTCACAGTCTACAGAAACAACCGGACAGCAAAAGTGAAAAAAAACAAACTCATGGTGCCGACAAACCGGACACCAGCAGAATCTGCAAATAAAAATTTCTTTAGAAAGAAAATGGAGAAGTTTGAGAGAGAGAAAGTGAAAATTCCAGAACAGATACTAATCCAAAATTAATCCAACTAAAATAACCTATGAAAGATATATCTTTGTTTTTTCCGGATTTGTAAGGTCTGTCCATATGAGCTTTGGTTTTCAAGTGTCAGTGTCCAATCCACCGCTTTGTTAATGCCCAATAATTGCTATTTAGCTATTGCAAACCACTAACACTGATGGACATGTGTTAAGGCTTTAAGACAAAACGATTTCCATTGTTTCTTAAAACTTATTTTTTGTGTGGCAATTTTACATTAAAGGCATAATTTCAAAAAAAAAAAAAAAAAAAAATTTNAAAAAAAAAAATCTGATTTGTTATTGACTTAAAAAAATTTGTATACTATCTCGAAAAAATCTATGTATATAACATCAGAATTCTTTCTCGTTAGAGTGTCCATAGGCACAAAGAATTTTAAAAACACCAATAGGAGATTTACATATATCAATTAAAAGGATAATAATTATGAGTAATAATGTGTTCTCTTGTAGAGCTATTAGGAGAAAAGTAATTTTTGATAATTAAATTCTTTGTTATGAAGATTTAAAGTAGAAATTACATTTAAAAAAAAAAAAAATCAATCAATCTATATAGAAGTGGAAAATGTGAAAGTGAACATGAAATGACTTCTTCAAATAATGATATAGATGATGTTGTAAAAGTTTCTTTTTGTTGGCTACTACATGATCAGAATATTTTATATTTTTATCAACCGCACAATAATAGATTAAAATCCAGAAAAATTGGACGCCTACAAAGGTGGATAGTTGTTTACATAATCGAATTCTAAAGATCTTGTGCGTGCCGATCGAACTAGACAGTCCACTTTTGTATTTGTCGTCCGTCGAATGTAAGTCAATGAGAAGGAAGGAAACCGTCAATTAAGCTCACCAAACGCATCTAACAATATATCAAAAGCTGGCCAATCTTACGGTGCTTGAATAATAGTAAGCAGCTCCAAGCAATCGGTCTAAAAACATTAACACGGTAAGTTGAATTCCAGTAGTGTCTGCATTGTCGTAAGGAGGGTCTCAAACTCAGTATGTAGTGGAGAAAGACTCCATCGGGTTCCTTTACCCCCCAATAGTATAATACGGTCCCCATGACCATAAACTCATCCCAAGTCCAAAGTTCGCCCGTACTACTCCACGATCCATCCACTTGACAGTACGTAATTGGCCCACCTGAACCCCCGTTAAGATCTTCTGGTTTATCCGAGGATTCAAGAAATTGAGCCTCTTGCCATGCCGAACTCTCCCTTTCCACCAATCCTAACACTTCCATTCTATCAAATTCCAGACCGCAAAAAACCTTATTATTCCTAGATTTCCAAATAAACTAGAGAATCCATGGATACCTGGTCTTAGTCTTCGACCAAGTTGCATCATTACCATTTTGGCCAGGTAGATGCCAAAATAGATAGTTCATATTCACATAAATCAAACCACTTGGGAACATATTATCATTCCTCGGGTATTTGGCCAACTTCCAGATTTTAATCGCCCATGGGCATTCAAAAAGGGCATGATGAATTGTCTCCTCAGCCTGCCCACATCGTGGGCACCTCGTATCCAAGCATACGCCTCTCTCCCTCAATCGGGTTAAGATTGTCATGGAACCGGTAAGTATTTGCCAAATGAAATGCTTGATTTTAACTAGGCACTGAAGCTGCCAAGCGTGAGCCTGTAAGACTGTAGTGCTAGGCTCCAAAATATATGAAGTATCTTCCATGTGACTCAATGAGCGAGCCAACCCATACCTTGACTAAACTGTATATTTCTCTGATTTTGTAAAATGCCATAAAAGCTTGTCCTGACTAATCCGAGGACGAAGAGCTAAGCCTCGTAAAAACTGGACATCCTCAGGATCCATTAACTGATATAAAAGCGGAATATTCCAATACTTACCATTTAATTGAATAACTGTCAGATCCGGGAAAAACTCCTCACCCGGACCATGTGCCGACCGTGGGTTATCATCTGGGATCCACGGATCCCCTCAAACCGAAATTGAGTGCCCATCACCCACTCGAAACCTAATTCTTTTTAAGAGCATCTCCCTAGCTGAGGATATACTGTTCCAGTGTAAAATACATATGCTTGTGATAACGAGCATGGGTCATAATTAAAAGTTTTTTTATTGTATATTAAATTTTTTATAGTTGAAATAAAATAAGTGGTATTTGTTTTATGTTTTTTTTTCTCCATTGTCTTCATTCTTGTAAATATATTTATTAAGAATTGTTTTTGTTGATTCAAAAAAAAATTGTGTAGTAATTCTTGGAATATTAATGATACCGAGCAAAATATCTATAGACAGTTGTTCAATGCAAAATTTTAGAAAAATGGATTTCCAAATTAATCGTGTATTTTTTTCTTTTTAAATGAGTGCCAACGTTTTTTTGATGACTCAGTTATTTTAGAATCATAACGTCGTTTGTTCCAACTATTAGTTAACGCCTTATTAGCAAATAAAAGACTTGAATTCCGGTAATATCTACCTTTAAGGATCCATGCCACCAGAGAATCTGGAAACTGGTGTAACCGCCATAGTTGTTTGGCCAATAACGCCGTATTAAAATGTTCCAAAGAACTGAAACCAAGCCCGCCTTCATTTTTTGAAAGACGTAATTTGTTCCATGTCATCCAATGAATACCACGAGAGGTTCCATTAAAATTCCACCAGAAATTAGAAATAACACGTTTAACTCTGAAGTTAACGACTGGGGAAGTTTAAAGCATGACATAACATGATTGGGTAGAGCAAAAGCCACCAATTTAATCATAACCTCTTTGCCGCCTTTGGAAAGTAGTCTGGAAGACCATCCATTCACCCGACCCTGAAGATTTTCATTAACATAATTTAAAATCTTCGTCTTAGCCCCTCCTAAACTTTCCGGGATTCCGAGATAATTACCCATCCTCCTTCCTTTTGAATGCCCAACATGCTTTGCATAGATTGGCGCACCTCAACTGGAACCTTATGACCAAACATTAAAAAATATTATGTTTAAATGCATGTGAATTAGGAAATTTTATAAAAGAAAAATATTATTTATTAATTAACTAAAAACATAATTCATATGATCAGAAAAACTACATTATTCAAACAGGTTGTGTTTTTTGTAAAATATGTAAAATATTGCGTGGAAATGGAATTCTCGTACGTTAGTCCAAGGATTTTCATTGTCTCTTTCAAAACAGCAATTCACATGACACATCTCACAAAAACAAACATACAATGACATCTCGAATCAAGCTTATTCATTCACATGATGTCATGACATGCATTATGCAAAGATTACGGTTCTAGGCAGATCACGGCTCTGATTTAGGCAGGAACTGCGACTACCGCATAAGGAGAAAATACTAGGGGAACGTTGGGAGACACCACCAGAATCTTATACCGTCAGGGAAACAAATGCCTCTACACCGCTCCCACACCTCCACCACCACTAAGTGGTGCCAACTCCTCAAATCTAAACTCTCGGTGGAAAATCTCAGCCCAAGATTCAGAAATACAAATGAGAAAATTAAAGATGTTGGAGACCATATTTAATGATGCTGGTCAGTTTGAGAAGACAATCACTAACCAGAGCCAAAATTTACGGCGAGCAAAGCCTTCCGACTGTATAAACCCCAAATGAAGAGCGCCTACTGCCATGACTCACCATCTGATATATCTCATATTTTACCGGTTTTTATCATAATAAATCTAAACTTATATTTATTTTAGAGTCTATATTACTATTATTAGAGTCCAAAAGAGTCACTTTAGGTGCATGGACGAGTTTTGGAGTTTTGGAAGGATCTAGAAGATTTTATGGAGCAAAAATCTTGGAGAGGCGAAAAAGGAAACGAAGTAAAATGGAAAATTCAGACGGGATCGACACCTTACGGATATTTAGCCACTTTCCATAAATTTCAATACCAAGATTTTTCCCTAATTTTTAGTGCTAATTCCTTAAACCTAAAATTCATCCTGAACCTTATATATATTTTTCTACAGCCATTGTTTAGGCTTATATAATATTCATATTCTTTAGAGTTTTGTAAGGGAGAAAATTTTCTCTAAACCCTCTTTTAATTTCTATATAGTATTATTCAGTTTATTGTTTTATTGATTTGCATGATGAATTGCTTAGATATGTCTGATTAGTTTGTTAGTTAGGTTTAGGGTTCTTAAACCCTGATGATTTTCTGTTACCAATAACTTAAATTATATGCCATAGATTTAGCTCTTCTCTTAGGTTGTTCTTAATGTTATGCTTTAGGTTGGCCTTCTAGAGTATATGATTATAGGGAATTTATTATGCATGAGAGTGCTAATAAATTGCTGGAACAGATTTATGAGAGCTAGCTTTCTTCTCTTAAACAGATTTGGTGTAGATTTGCTAGTGAACAAATTGAATAGGTTTGATAATGCTAATTTGAATTCATAGGATTTCTCAGCGAGAGTTGGCTGTTCTAAGGTTCAAATTAAGTTAGTAGGTCTCAGCGAGAGTTGGGTTTGCTAGATAGATTGATTCAAGTTTAAGGGTTAAAGGTTTCATAGTTTTTATACGTCGGGTGTCGATCTACACCACATCAGTAGCATTGGTCAGAATTGATTCTTAGTTTAAGTTCCCAAGCCTAGCGTTTGTTTAAATTGATAAAACCCTTCTAAAAAATCATCTAGTGTCTGCTTACAGAAGAAAATATTAGAACCAATTTCCTTGCATTTACTTAGAATTTATTAAATTAGTTTGCATATTAATTTCGGTCTTTAAGTACTATAACTGATTAGTTGTTGTGCACTTGCAATTAAAAATTACATAGGGTAAAACTTTGTGTATCAAGTTTTTTGGCGCCGTTGTCGGGGACCAATTAAACTTGCATACTAGTTTTTATTCGAATTCTATTTTATTTACATTTTTATTTGGTTTTATTTTCATTATCTATTTACTAACTAGTTTCTTTTTTATTTTTCTCTTTGGTGTTTCAGGAATATGCACTTGAGTAGTGACAGTTCTAAAGAACTTTTAGACCACACCGAGCTTGAGAAACTCGAGAGGAACACCCGGCTACTTAATTCAAAATCAGCAACAATGCCAGACAACAACAACAACAATGATGCACTTCTTGATGTGATAAGAAAGATGCAGGGAGAACTTAAGGAGTTGCGCACTAATACTGAACAAGGAGTCAATATTGGATCATCTGATACTCCTCACTCCTTCTACTCAAACCGGGCAGCCATTTGTCATGCTCGTTTACTTCGCCAGAACAATGAAGTCACACCACCGATGATTGCTTTGGTGAAGCAGAATCGATTCCATAGACTGGAGCATGAAAATCCAATGAACCACATCGATGACTACGAACGCATGTGCAACACAATCACCAATGGAGCTCCTAGTGACTACAGCATGTGCATGCTATTTCCCTTATCTCTTACAACTAAGGCAGAGAAGTGGCTTAAGGCTTTACCACCAGCATCTCTTTGCACTTGGGCAGAGATTAGAGCAGACTTCCTTGATCATTTCTTCACAAAAGCTAAGACAATGGCTTTGAAGAATAGGATCACCAGCTTTCAGCAATTGTCCGGTGAATCATTTTGTGAAGCTTGGGAAAGATTCAATGAGTGCAAGATGGAGTTTCCTCACCATGGCTACACCGATGAGCAGCTACTTGGCCTATTCTATGATGGTGTCAATTGGGATTACAAGACTGCATTGAATTCAGCTAGCAATGTCGACTTTATGACACAAACAAAGGAGGGTGCTTACAAGCTTATCGGGAATTTGGATGATATCTCTTACCATAGAGGGATGGATTATGATAGGAAGAGAGTTAACAACATTAAAACTCAAAGGATCGAGGAGTTGCATCAGAAGCTTGATCTCGTGTTAAAGACTAACAAGAAGAGTGTCCCTTTTGCTGGAATTGAAGACACGAATGAGGAAGATAAACAAGAGGATGTGAACTATGTTGGTGGCAACTACGGACAGAAGTTTCCAAGTAACAAGCCTTTCTACAACAAGCCATTCAATGGAGGATATCAGAAAACAATCGGCGAAGAAAGGAACTATGGGAACACCTCTTACCATTCTCCAAAGGCTCAAGACAACGAAACGAAGACAATGCTCGATCAACTACTTGAAGATCAACAAAAGATGATGGTGGATTTCAAAGGGAAGTTAGATGATCTCTACACCAATCTCAATGGGAAGTATGAGCAGCTGGCCGCACATCAAAAGAAAACCGATCTACAAGTGGTTCAAATGGCGGAGTCAATGAAAAGACAAGAAGGATTTTTATCGGGAAAGACAAGCACAAATCCCAAGTAAAATTGTAGTGTTGTGACTCTAAGCAGTGGGAGACAGCTAGTTGATACCCATGTGAACGTCCACAATGATGAGGAGATGATCCACATTGAGGATATGGAAGAGAAGCTCGAATGTGAAGCAAATCCGAGACATGCACATTCTGGTGTCGATCGACACCCCATGGGGATCGACGTTGAGAACATACTTGTGTCGAGCACCGCTCGACAAAACAGTCAGGCATCAACTCCAACATCGTCTCGAGGCAGGAGAGTGTCGATCGACACCACTGAGGGTGTCGATCGACACCCGTCCGTGAAACAGCAAAAAACGAACTCCTCTTCATAAAACCACCTCGTTCGGTCTTCTACACCTCTTGCACCTGCAAATCAGCCTAAGGTGCCTTACTCCATTGCTCCTAAGAAGTCCTGAAGAGAGAGAAAAGATGAGATGTGTCGCCTCATCCTTTCAAGAGTGAAACTTGAGATTCCATTGCTTGACACCATCGAGACTTCACCACCTTTCAAACGGTTCATCAAAAGGGTCATCTCCAGTAGTTGTAGCCTTGAACAAGGAGTCTATGCAGTAGAAAGGGGAGCCACAACCATCCTTACAAATCAAATGCCAACCAAACTTGAGGATCCAGGGAGTTTTGTACTTGATTTTTTCAATTATGAATTATCGTTTTGAAAACTCTCTTTGCGATCTTGGCTCTGGTGAAAACTTGATGTCTCTTTCAGTGGCTAAACGGATGGGAATGATGGACTTCCAGGAGACAAGGATGTCATTAGTCCTTTTTGATCTCTCAATCCATTATCCAAAAGGAATACTTGAAGATGTACCAGTCCGAGTGGGAAAGTTCTACATCCCCACCGATTGGGAAAAAACCTTTAAAATACACGAACTTTATGACTTCTGCTAGAAAAATACACGAACTTTTTGCGTTGCCATATTAATNGGGAAAAAACCTTTAAAATACACGAACTTTATGACTTCTGCTAGAAAAATACACGAACTTTTTGCGTTGCCATATTAATACACG
>OVAP01003275.1:0-17080 GCA_900406295.1 Aurinia saxatilis
ATGGCTCCGAGGAACGGATCGATCGATCCGTGTGAATGGATCGATCGATCCCATGCTACGTGATCGATCTGAACATGAAACAATGGTTGGGTTGTGCATGGATCGATCCCTCCATGTAATGGATCGATCCCTCCATGTGATTTCTTCACGGATCTTCACAAATTTCTCCATAACTCCTACTTTGAAGCTCAAATCCATTCCCCACATGTTTGCTCCTGTTAAAACCCTAAAACAACACTAAAAGACTCGAGAAACAGTTTGAAATCGGGGTTAGAACGAGTTAAAAACGCAATNTGAGCGAGTTAAAAACGCAATATATCATTAATTTGGCTTAATTTTCTCGATTGTGGCTATTTGATCGCATGCATGGATTTTGTACTTTTCACCTTTTACGACCTTCTTTCGATTTCCAAACCCCCCCCCCACTATTTTGAATCACAAACCATCTTTTCTAACCAATGCATACTTTCTCGAGTGATGCCTTTTCTGATTTTTCATGTGTAAAAGCTCATAAGCATTAGAGCGACAAGTCTATTTTTTCCATTAGCATTAGTCTCATTGGCTTATCTAGGGGTTTAGCGGTTTGTGAGCTTTGATTTGAGTTGTTCCGAGAAATTTCGCTTATGAGAGTTGGGTAGAGTTAGAATGGAATAAGTTAGGAGGAATGAGGAATTGATTTGCAAAGTGGAATGTGGTTGGAATTGTAGAATTGAATGAGATGATTTTTCCTAGAAGAACTCATAGTTTAGAATCACTCTTGTAGCATTCTATTATTCGTATATAGTTTATGCTATTCAAAACAAAAAATTATTTAAATAGCTAAAGAGTGATTAGAAATTATGTGTTTTGAGAGTTCTCTAGGTAGTATTGATTGGGAGGAGATGATGAGGATTTGGTTGATTGGATTAGTGATTGTTGGACTTTCGAGAATTGGAAATATGTATAATGGAAGAAATTGCTTGTATGCATCAATTACTCTCTTCTTCGTTGCTTTTGCATAATGATAGCATTCCTTTCTTGAGAGTTAGTCGCCGTTTGAAATCTGATACATTTAACCATCTCTTTTCATCTTTGAACCTTTTCCTCATACCGAACCAAATATTGTGCGATCACTTGTCCATTTTCGAGACTGCACTTAATTATTAATTGATTGTTAAAGGGATGGTGGATAGGAATCGATTGGGATCTTTGACATTGAGTTGTAGAGCAAAATATTGGAGTAGTGATGGGTATGCTAGGCATGAGTGAGTAAGGATCTCTCTCGTGAAAAATTGGCAATAATTCGGATCTGTCTTTGGAACTTATAACGTTATCTTTTTAGCTTTTAGTCCCCGACTTCAAACCTTTCTCCTTTTCCTTAGTCTTTTTTGTTTGCTTGCGGACAAGCAAATGTTAAGTTTGGGGGAACTGATGTGTTGCGTTTTTTACATACTTTAACACTTTTTCCGTTTTTTTGAATCTTTTGGTGTTGTTTAGAGTCCTTTCATGTTGAAACATGTTTGAATGGAGTCAAATAAAAAAGAAAAAGAAAGGAGAAAATAAGTGGAATGACAATGCAGAACCAGTCCAAAGTACCTTAAATACTGTGTCATACGAAGGTCTTCCCGTAGGAATTTTAGTCTAAACTTTTGGCACGGAGTACTAAATTGAGTTAGTTTAACTTTGGCGGTGGTTTCGAGTCATTCTGATTGGCGGATGAAAAAATATGACTTTTTTACTAAAGACATGTCATTCCATTCGAGTGGCAAATATGGAAAGATATCAATTACGGGATTTGCTCCCATAAAACCTAATTTTCTTCTTCTTAGACGACCCTAGGTTATTTTTACTGAGTTTTTCAGCCACCATTGAGTCTCTTCTTCAGTTGTTACTCTTTTGCTTGTTATTTTGTCATTAAATTCAAATTTTTGTCATCACCATCATTGTGTAGAAGTGTTTTACTCTTATCTCTTTCATACATCTTAATACAAATATATTTCAGTTTGATTATGATTAAGATTGTGATTTGTTGTTCTTGGATGATGTGTGAGTAGTCATTTAGTTAGATCTAGGGGAATTTATGGTTTGTCAGGCTTTTAACTAGATGCAAATAGGTTAGTCATTGTAATCCTAGCCTCCTCCTAGTGTTGCTTTAATGCTTAAACTAGACTGTACACCTAGTTTATGATTATAAGTTAGTGTATCAAACGAAAGTGTAATAGATTAGCTAGATAACACACTAGGAGAGCAAATTGTCCTTAGCCAACGAAATTTGAAGCTAAGACAATTTGTGAACATATCATACCATTACCAATACATTATTGCTTTCCTACAATCACTATGTTCAAACGACAGTTTAGATATCGAGGTTGTTAAGAAAAGTGATTGATGCCACGAAAGTAGATCAATTCTAGTTTTATGATTGAGTTGAGGTCGAACTTAATCATAACCTGAATAGTCATCTAACATCTGCTTGCATTCCTTAAGATTTTCCCTAGGTCTAGCGCTTTTATTATTATTGAATTAAACTCATATAAATATTAGAAAACAAACCCTCCTTATTTGATTATCTTAGCTAAATTGCATTAATCTATTAGACTATAGTGTAGACTTCGGAATTTGTGGTTCGGCCATTGGCTATACTAGATCGATAGGTAGTCAAGGAATTTATTGACTAGTCTCCTTTAGGCATTTATCAGTCGCTCTAATTTCAATTCAGCTAATCGGCTTCAAGAGCTCCATGTCGCATACGAGGATGAGGTTTCAAAATAGAATCCAGATCCACACATGATGCTAACTTTGAAAACAAATATCACAAAAGCCTACAACAAAATAGAGAATTTTTGGAAGCAAAAGTCAAAGGAAAATTGGCTAAAATCTGGGGATGTAAATGCCAGATTTTTCTACAACTCCGTTAAAGTCCGAAGGAGTCAAAATCAGATTCTCCTGCTTAAGGATGATTCTGGCCAAGAGTTTTATTCCGAGGGCTCGAAGGGACAAATAGCGATTGATTATTTCAGGAATTTGCTCACTTCGTCTAACCCAGTTGAAATGGAGGAGTTATTCTTGGGTTTGCAACCAAGAGTAGATGACAACATGAATGCCTTGTTGACAAAACATGTCTCTCCTAGTGATATTAAGAGGGTGGCATTGAGTATGAAGGGTAGCAGTGCATCTGGTGCAGATGGGTTTACTGCGGTTTTTTATAAAACAATTTGGCATATTGTTAGCCCGAGTATTGTCCAAGAGATTACTGAGTTTTTTCAGTATTGGAGTCCTTCCTGCGGAATTGAATCATACACACATTTTCTTATTACCAAAGGTGACGGCGCCCACACATATGAAATATTTATGACCGATTAGTCTTTGTTCGGTTCACTACAAAATCATATCTAAGATCTTGTGTGACCGATTAAAAGATGTTCTTCCTGGTTTGAGATACAAAAGGCGCTTTTGTCTCTGGTAGGTTCATTACGGAGAATATCTCGATCGCCCATGAGTTAACCCATGATTTGCGCACTAATGAGGAGCTTAGCAGTGATTATATGGCTATAAAAAATTATATGTCAAAGGCTTATGATAGAGTGGAGTGGATGTTTCTGGAGAAATTATTTTACCAATTTGGCTTCTTGGATGTGTGGATCCGTTGGATAATGGCATGCATCAGTCTTGTATTTAGTTCTTTTGAATGGCCAAACTCATGGCTACCTCAAGTCTAAACAGGGATTGCGGCAAGGGGACCCTCTATCACCCTTCATGTTCATTTTAGGACCAGAGGTGCTGGTTAATATGCTTAACCAATCTGATATTGCTTCTCGACTGCTTAGTATTTCGTTGTCGGAAGCAGGGGCGGCAGTTCATCATTTATTTTTCGCAGATGATAGTTTGCTCACATGTAAAGCTACTGAGGTGTGCAATAAAATCATGTGTTGTCTAAAATTGTATGGTGATGTGCCATGACCGATCCTTAATAGAAATAAATCGTCTATTATTTTTGGTAGGCATGTCCCTCAACATGTGAAAATGCAACTTAAAGACATGTTGGGTATCGACAAAGAAGGTGGTGAGGGCACCTATTTGGGTCTCCCGGAATGTTTTAGTGGCTCCAAATGGCGATTACTTGCCTTCATTCACGAGAAGTTGAAATCAAGGCTAAATGGATGGTTTGCCAAGGCTTTATCGAAAGAAGATCCCATGGGTTGCTTGGAACAGATTGTGCATGTTCAAAGAGAATGGAGGGCTGGGATTCCATTGTATTACGTTATTTAACCAAGCCTTATTATGTAAACAAGCATGGCACTTACTTGATTGCCCCATTTCTCTACTGTCTAGACTTTTCAAAGGTAGATATAATCCAAATGGAGAGATCCTTGACTGCCATGTGGGAGAGAGTCCGTCATATGCTTGGAGAAGTTTAATGCATGGGTGTGAGTTTCTCCTTAAAGGGTTGGTACGATCTATAGGTGATGGTCGGGATACCTTTGTGTTTCCTGACTTGTGGCTCATTGATAAAAAGCCGCGGCTTCCGATACCTCGACAACAAACTTGGTATACCAATCTTAAAGTCTCAAACTTAACAATTACCGGCACGGATATTTTGGATGATAACTTCCTTAGAGAGTTATTCTATGATGGGGATGTTGCTTTGACACGGAAGATTAAGCCTTCCCTTAACCTCCGCGATGAGTTCTATTGGGGCTTTGTTAGTTTTAACGTTTCAGAGTTGCAAAAAAAGATTTGAGTTATGAACATAAAGATTTGAAGAGGACAGAAACGGCCATGCGATGAGTAAAATCAAACACAAATTGAATAGAGGTATTTTAACTACATGTTTGTATCTAACTATCTACTCTTTCATATTTTTATGTACATTAGTTGGCAATATCAGCTATATATAATTTTTTTCCCCCAAGATTACAATGAAAAGGGAAGTCCTCAGTTTTACTTGCATCATCTTGACCGCCAGAAAAATAGGCACTCATACGATCAAAAATTTCAGTGAAACAATTCCCAATGGTAACTTTTCAAAATCTTTTTCTTTTCTCTCACAAAAAGAGAAAATAAGTCACTAAAGAAAAATTGGAAACTCTGAAAAATTGAAAAGCATAAAGCTACATACAGACCCGGTCCAAAGAAGAGGCGGAGGAGGCAAATGGTTTAGGCATCACGAATATATAGAATTTTTAGGGGTAAAATTTACAATACATTCCTTTAATATAGTGGAAACAATTCTGTAGTGAAATAAAGGCGACATTATTTTTTAGATTGTTTTAGACGTTATACAACTTCTGGCTGGCAGTGGATACACTTGTCTTCCGATTTGCTCGAACATGTTTGATTTCTTTCTTCGTTGTTTCTAGCATTAGATGTTTAGTAATAATATGTATTTTAAAAGTTTTTATTCTTCTTTCTGAAGTCGTTTTGGCTTTGAGGAAGACACCGTCAAGCGACTGAACAAACAAAGAAAAGATAGAATTTACTCACCTTGCGCCACATAGCCCTCATATTTGCATGTGCGTCTCAATTATGCTAAATATTTGTGTTAAGTTTGGGCTATTTGGGGTTGTAATATTATATCATTTACTACTAAATAAAATGATTTGGCCGACAAAAAAATAAAATATACAAGCTCAAAATAACAAATACTTTACAAAACTTTAAACCTCTAGCAAACATTTTCGTAAGTGGAGTTTTAGCCAGTAGGTACATTTAAAGAAAAACCAATTCCCTTTGATCCCTAAAATTTCAACACAAGCATGGAATGAATATTTCCTTGATTTAGTAGCTTTCACATACTTTACACTATCTCGAATATTCTCTAAAAGAAAAACTGCTAGCTCTAATCTCCATTCACTATATATCAATTTTAAAATGTGTGCACAACACTTAACATGCAGAACTTCCTATCAAATAACAACCCGTTACCAGTCTGAAGAGGATGTTTGATTATCTTTTGCATGTTATCATTCGTAGATACATTATCTAAAGTAATAGAAATACCTTCTTCTGTAAACCCCACTCTTTTAAGGTATCATAAATTTTTTTAGGAGTTGCATCACCATTATGAGGCGGTTTGAAATCACAAAAAACTAAAATGTGGTTGTGTAACTTCCAGTTAGTGCCGGCTCTTAGGGTGTGCAAACGGTGCTTTTGCATCAGGTCCCACAATTTTTTAAGTTTTTTTTTTCTTAAGAATAGAGTCCTAAATTTGATAAAAACTAGGAAAAATGTCCAATTTATGAGAATTATGCATATTAGTACTAAATATGTCTTTTTCTTTATAATGAGCTCATGGTCCATAAGTTATATGAGTTATATGAGCCTGCTAGTTATCATCTATGTAGTGAACAGTTACACAAATATAACCCATTACAGTACTACTAGCTGGTCATAAATCTGATGTAAAGCAAACTCTGCTTAGGTGTTTTGCAAAACCTCACTAAGTTTTACTTTTTCGGTCTCATATATCTTATAGACATCAAAAGCATCTATCTGCCTACAGATAGATTTGACAATCTGGATTTAAAAATTTATCAATGGCCCTCACCTTTTCGTATTCGACATAACGAAAAAGTAAATCATAATATATAATACAAGCCTAACTACATCAAGAGGTTTTTCTGGGCAAACATGGCGGTTCATGGTGATGTTCCATGTGTTTTAGTGTCTATTATCACTTCTAAACCACAATGATGGCACTGACCCCCTTTTTTTCCATTACCTCTAACCCACGGATGTAAAATCATTTTAGCAACGAGATGTTATATGTTTTTTACTTACCGGGTGAGACTTGTGAAATTTTAATCAAGCCTTACTAGCTAAACAAGCATGGATGATTCTAAACAATCCTAATCATTTACTTGCTCAAATCTATAAAGGAAGTTATTTTGCGAAAAAGGACTTTTAGAGAATTGCAAAAGATATTGGCCTTCTTATGTTTGGCAGAACATTTGTTTTAGTAAAGAATTTTCAGAACGTGGATTGATTACTTCTATGGGGTCTGAATACTAAGGTTTGGTTGGAGAAATAGCTTATGGGAGACTGTCCTCGATGTCAACGCGGATAAACAAAAATACTCTCATGAATATTAATCCGGATTTTTCAGCATTGATAACTTCGGATTTTCAGTGGCACATGGAGGCTTTGCAGGAGCTTTTTTCACCTGATGATGTTCAACATATTCGAGCAATGCCCTTGGGCGAGGTGACGGATAAGTTTATTTGCGCATTCACAGTTAATGGATCGTCTAGTGGGCAGTGGTTTTTAGCCAAACATGCTAAACCTAGGACGCCTCTATCTTCTCTCCAAGGGCTACACGTGACTTTTAAGAACCAGATTTGTGATCTTAAAACATTACCCAAGATTAAACTATTTCTCTGGAGACCGTTACTGGGTGCGTTGGTAGTGTCTACGAGACTTCTTTCGTGGTCTAGTTGTAGATTTGGACTGCAAGCTTTGCAACGAGCGCCGAAAACAATCTCGCACGTGGTGGTTGAGTGTCCCATGGCTCAGAGATTGCTCATATTGGTCGGCATCATTCCTCCATCGTTGGGCTTTACTCATTCCCTTGCAACTAATCTCCAATACATTTTTTTATTTAATAAATACTTTTGAGTATATGGAAGAATCAAAATGCTATAATCTATGCTCATGAACATCGGAATGAACAGAAACTTATCCAATAGGTCTTAAACGAGGCTAAACTTTGGCATGTGACGTCTTTAGCACAAAACCCACCCTTGTCTACTAAGTCACTACTGTCGGAACTGGAGAAGCAGTGTGGACAGAACCGACTGTAGGGGTGATCAAATGTAAAGTTCATATTAATTGGCGTAGTGAGAAGTTAAATTGCGGTACTGTGAATTGTGATGCATTTCTTCATGCACCTAATCGTATTTGCTCATAACTACGTGGAATATGTTGGACGTTGCAAAGCTTATTGGATCTTTAAATAACGGACATTATTATTGCTTCTGACTGCACAAGGATAGGGTCCAACGTTTGGCTGGAAGGTTTGCACATTGTTCGTTTGAGTTGGTATAAGGGATGGGCGTTTTCAATCCTACCTTGCTAGGGGAGGACCTGCGACAGGCTAGTTTGATTTAAACTTCCTTAATGTTAGGAAGATTTCAGTTTTGTTTTTCTTTTCCTTTTGTTGGAGTTTGATTCTTGTAATTTAACTTAGCGAATTAATATTATTCCAGACGATTAAAAGAAAAATATCAACTCATACACGTTCTCGTCTCTAAGAACAGAGTTGGTTGCACGGAACAAAGATAAATAAAAAAGAATCGACAAAATTATACATAGAGAGGAGTTCCATGAATCTTAAAGATCGGACTAATCACGAGAATACCTGCAACCGCTTTATTGAGGCATTGTTCTTATTCGTTTAAAGAAACAACTAAGTCTTGTTGAAAAGACAAGTCTCATTATTTCTTCACAAAGGTGACACCTTTCTGAATACTTCCTGCAAGCTCTTTCTTTGCCTTCTCTAATCCCACTCTAATCAATTAGTGAAAAAGGTCGAAAAGTCAATAATTTAAGGCAAGTCGAAGTCAAAATAAATTCAGTAAATAATTCAATTTTACCTCTCATATTCGTTCAACGGTCCAAGACCATATACTTCATCGATCCCACATCGTCCCAGGCGCACCTTTGTTGCAAAGAAGGGAAGCTCAGTCACCTGTGTAAGGAATAGGAAAAAGTTTATTAGTCAAATCATATCTAGTTAAGGCTTAATGATATATAATATTATACATATGAATTCAGGACAGTACATGAGATGCCACAAAAGCGCACTCGACCACATTTGCATCGCCTCGTAGACCCCTGAGACAAGCATCTGCGAACTTCACTGCTGCGTAAGCCTGTATTTGACATTCAAAGTGCTGAGAGGTCAAAATATAAAACAAAGTCTGGTATTTATTTGAAACGGCATGTACAAGAAAGGCATACCATGGATAGGGTTGCAGAACCTGTCCCAGCTTTAGCCTAGAGATCGATTTGAACTGTGAATGCACCGCTCAATTCGAAATTAAAAAGCAAACAAAGCTGAAAGAATGGTTCATACCTCGACAACTTCAGTGCCACCATTTTGGATACGGTTTGTGAGATATTCAATCTCTTTTTGAGTGAACGAGCAGGGAGGTTTCACCTGTAGAAAACATAGTGATGAGACAATAATATCCTGAGAAAGAGAAAGGTAAACTTCAGGTGAATGATCTTAAACCTGAGAAAGCAGCGGCAAAATTGTAACTCCTGCATGTCCTCCAACAACAGGAATATCAACTTCTCGTGGATCAAGACTCATTACTTCCGCCTATTTTAAAACGTACAGGCAAAGAAGGGTACCAATATTAGCTGAGTTCTGATTAACAGTGGCACGACGTTAACCAAGTTATCATTTGATTCCTATAACGCTAGCTAAGAGGATCTAACCGACGATATTTATGCGTACATACCACAAAAGTATTAGCTCTAACAACATCAAGCATGGTGACTCCCATGAGTTTCTTAGGATCAAAAGTGCCAGCTTTCTTAAAAACCTCAGCTGCAATTGGCACAGTAGAGTTCACGGGGTTACTGATTATATTGACGATTGCTTTGGGACAACACTTAGCGATAGCTTCAGAGAGTGTCCTGACAATCCCAGCGTTGATGTTGAAAAGATCATCCCTAGTCATCCCTGGTTTCCTGGGCACACCAGCAGGTACGATCACAAGATCCATACCTGTAAGAGCTTCCTCTAGTTGAGGTTGACCAAGAAACCCACGGACCTGAAAACAACAAGAATCTCAGGTTCTGATATCTCAACACTATTGAAGAATATAAGAATCAAAGATCTTACAACGGCACTAGTGTCCATGTGACTGATATCAGCAGTGACACCAGGAGCATTAGCAACATCGTAGAGATGAAGAAGAGAAACCAAAGGATTCATCTTCATCAACATCGCAAGAGGCTGCCCGATCCCACCGGCTGCTCCAAGGATCGCTACTTTGAATCCGGGGGATCCGCCTTTTGCCCGGCAACCCACCCGCTCCAAACCCGACCCTTCACCCACCTATCCAAATCAATATTCGATCATTAGATGAATTTTAGCATGGAGGATCAGATCATTCAGAAAGCTTAGGGAACCTGATCAAGATTTGGAGGATTCAAATGTGCTGAGATCCTCGCGATACGTTGGCTCGCATCCATGGCTGATTCAGGTCTGTCTGATCCCCAAGGACAACAGAACAAATATTATTTATGGAGAAAGAGGATGACGATGACGTAAGAAATGTGTTGGAAAGCGTGTGCCTTGAGCGGATGATCAATTTGTGTAGGACCAAAATTGGGCATATAAATTTATTTAAAATGAAAAATAAAATCAAAAGACAATCGATTCAAAAAACAAAATAAACAGCCTATAATAAATTAATAACAAAACATGAAAATATTATATAGAAAGGAAAAAAAACTTAAGCCGATCTGTCACGGGAGATGCTTCATTTTCTTTCTCTCGTTCACTTTCATCGTTAGAGACTTTGGCGGTATTTTCCTCTCTAGAGGTATTATTGTGGTTTCTCTTATTAGGGATTTAGTTTTCCTTGTTGCGACTTGGTTTCCCCTTTTTCGCGGTTTATCTTTTTCACCTACTAATTACTTACGGTTAATATTTATTCCCTCATAATTTTTTTAGTCTTATTGTCTCCCCTATTGTTGGTTTATTGATCTCTACGTGGATAAAGTTATGTTGTCGTTAGTTTTTGTTTATCCAAGAATACTAGTGCAACTAGGATAATTGACAAAACAAGATTCAAAGATTCAATAGTCTGGTCAGGAGGAGATTGTTTAGAGTGGACTACTGAAATTTAAGAAAAACTTTTTTGGTTTCAAGATCAAATGGACCTTCATGGTTAGCTCAGTAGTATCTAGATAGTTTTATTATTAGACTTGTGATACTAGAGTTCTTATTATTTTGATTAGTCGTTCATTGTATTCTTTGATTATTTTGTTATTTTTAATAATATTAATCTAAACGATTTTAAAAATAATAATAACAAAACATTGACTTGGACTTGTAACCTAGCGGTTTGTGCTAGTGCCTTCATTGTGTTACCGCCTAGGTTCAAATCCGGCTTAATGCGTTGAATTGTTGGGAAAAAAATGAAACATTCCGTTGAAAAAGAAAATTCCTCTCTTTTTCTTGTAAAATCCGCCTTTTCTCCATATACACAAAACACCAACGTATTGTTTGTCTTTGTGTCGATGGCTTATAAACCATCAGCACCGGCCAGATTCTTTCCTCTTCAGTTTGTTCTCTTCTTTTTAGGGTTTTTCTTTTTTTTGCATTTAGCTGTTAAATTTTATATCGGGAGTGACTTTGCTCTGGTGAAGTTAGAGAGGTTTTGATTGGGGTTGAGACATGCAGCTTTCTAACCTTTCCGATTAGGATAATTTTCTAAAGATATCTCGCCATAGTTCGCCGATAGTTCCTTTCTGATCTAATCTGGATTAAACGGCGGAGGTTTTCTTTCCTCCGTCTCACCTAGGCTCTTTCAACATAAAGTTTAAACACTTGTTTAGCACTCCCCTACTTTCAATTCTTAGTTGCATGAAGCCCCATTAAGTTTTCCAAAGGTTCGATCACTGGTCAAATTAGGGGTGTTAAATTCGACTAGTCCTTTGGAGTTTGAAGGTGCTTTATGTCTCTATATCACATATTGTTTCGAGATCTGGATCATATTGAATTTGTCCAGGCTTCAAACGGTTTTTAGTTTAAATATTTTTTGGGTTTGTTTGGGTTTACACATTTTTGTTATTGTTAAAGATTATCATTCTAATTTCATAATTAATGATTTTTTAAAGTTTATTATGTGTAATTAGAAAATTTCAAATATTTATTATGTCATACTCCCTCTGTTTCACAAAAATTGTCATCCTAACCATTTTCACATGGATTAAAAAACATATAAAAAAAACTATTATATCCCTAAAAAGTTAGTTGAGTGTTCATACTCTTTATTAAACTTGAGGTCAAATTAGAGAATTAATTAAAAAAATTACATTGAAAATGTAAAACGACACTCTTCTTGAAACAAGAAAAAACCTCCAGAACGACATTCTTTGTGAAACGGAGGGAGTATTTCATTACTATATATATATATATTATATATATAATACATATTTTGAATTAAAAACTTTAAATATACCCTAAATTCAATATAAAAGAAGCAGAGGTACAATATACTTAAATGACATGTTGTAAAATATATCTCATCCGAAATTTTGTTTTCAGAGTTTTTTTCTACTTTTTGATCCAATCATGTTTTATTTAAATAAAGTACAATATTTATTGATTTATTAAACCCTATAAAAAAAACTAAAACATCAACTAAAAAGAAACAGATGGGTAGCTAAATTATTTTCTGATTATTTTAAAATATTATTTTAAATATCTTTTTTAAAAAGATTTGAACTTATTGTAAAATAAATATAAAATATGCTAAATGGAAATGTAAATAACTTTACAAAAATAAACCTATTATAATGTGAAAATAAATGTATATGTACATTATTTGTTTTAGTTTAGGCTTTAGAGTAAATGGCTAAGATTTGGTGTAAGATTGAGACGTAGATTATATTACACCTGGTAGACTGGCAGTTAGTCAAGACACGTTTTTAATTCCATCGAAAGCCATGGCCGTATTATGGAAAAATCATAATGTTTCCAAATTCACGTAATATTCCTAAACAGATTTCTTTCTAAAGTCGTTTATTATATTTACAAATTTGATTGGATTGTCGCTTTGCACATATATGGGTGAGTAATCTCGTATCTGTGGATTAGTTTCACCTAAAAAATGAATCATCATCGTCTTGCTACTCGACCTTCCGTTAAGCCTCCTCAATCCCCAGTTTACTGCAAAACCATAATTAACCATTTAAAATCTCTAACGAATATCGATGTTACACCTGGGCTGACCAATCAAGAGATCTCAGCCGTTGAATCCTCTCTGGGTTTCTCTTTCCCTCTCGATCTCCGTTCAATTCTTCAAACGGGTCTTCCGGTAGGTACCCATTTTCCCAATTGGAGATCCGGGTCGACCCGGAATCATCTTCTATTCCTACTTAATCTCCCTCTTCGTCATGTGTCCAAGATGGTCTCTAAAAATGGATTTTGGGCTGATTGTTGGGGAACCCGACCCGGATCCAACGCGGAGGCTTTGTCTCTCGTTAAGAAACTGATGGAGATGGCTCCGATTCTCGTCCCCGTGTTTGGTGATTTTTACGTCCCTTCGACGACGCCGAATCTGGCAGGAAATCCAGTGTTTCAAATTCACGGCGATGGATTTAAAGTTCTGAGTTGCGACGTCATTGGATTTCTGCAGGGACTCAATCGATCGGGAGATATACGTCCGAATACAAGTGATACGCGACGGCCGCGTAGAGTGGAGTTTTGGAGTGAAGTGGCGAAGAGAGGGACGCGTGGGTGGTGGAGCGAGCTAAGTTGCGGGAGGTTAAGTGCGTGTTTGGACGACGCCTTTTGGAAGCTGAGAGAAGGAGGATGGACGGAGGAGGAGGTTCGTGAGATGATGATTATGGTGACCATGGACAGTGCAGATCGTGACATGTGTACGCAAGCGACGGTGGAGACGCAGTCGCATGACGTTGTTTACGCGTTTGGCGGTGGGATCGACGAAGGAGATGGAGACACGTTTACGGAAGAAGAAGATCATCGGAAAAGCGTCGAGGTTACGACCTTGAGGCATCTGCTCCAGTCTTTAGAGGCATGAGAGTTTCAAGATGATTAGTTGGGATATTCTAGTTTATGTAAATCGCTAATGTTTTTGGTTTAGTGTTGTTTAAGAGGTTGCTCCAGTTTTATTTGTTGGAACAGTTTTCTAACAAAAATAATTAAGGTTTGTTGAGACCAATTAAGTAGTGTTGTTACTGTGTCTTACCTCGAGTTCAGCTTAATACAAAATTGTTGTTGACAAAAAAAAATGAAAGGTCTATCGACTAAATATTTGATAAGATTACATTAGTTAAATGAATGTAAATGGATCAATCCCTGGTTTGGACCCGATACATCCCACCCTAATCCTAGATATTATTTACATATAAAAACACTTCCGCCTTACCTTCTTCTCGACTAAGTGCGAGTTTCTCAACAAATATGAATGTGATGTGAAGAAGATGATTCTTTAAATTTTTGAACGCATATTATTATACTACTATTTCTTATTTCAATTGTTTAACATGTTTTTGGTTTTCTATCAAATATTGTGATGTCAAATTTATCATTGCTATATTTTCCAAAATTATTTGAATTTTTTTGTTGTGTTTTACTCTTTTGACAAGTTTATTTAAGCTGAATTTTTTTTTATTTTTTTAGAAAAATTAAGACTCGTGGGCCACCCGCAAAACCGCTAAATATCATGGGTCGGGTTTGGGTATGATAATATTAAATAGCGGGTCTCGCGGGCCGACCCATCTCGGGCTGAAAAAAAGTGAACCCATGGTGACGAGTCAAATGGGTTGGATTAGCAGAGCTGTCAATGCGGTTTAACCCAACCCATTTGACATGTCCCGCCATGGGCACTCTTTTTTTTCCCATGATGGGTCGGCACATCAAACCTGTGGTTTACTATTGTTAGATCCAATCCGCCCCATTATATGTAGTGGACTTTGCAGGTGGTCCGTAGGTTTTAATTTTCTTAAGAAATACTAATTATTTCTAGCCAGACAGTTCGTCCTTGAGTTTGTTGCTCGTCAAATATATGTTAGAGAAGGAGGGAAATCGTCATTTAAGCTCACCAAACGTATTTAACAGGATATTAAAAAACTGGCCAATCTAACGATGTTTGGATAGTACTCAACAACTCTATACAATCTGTCTGAATGCGGAAACATGGTAGATGTAGTTCATGTAGAATCTACATCAACTTAAGAAAACATAATAATTTAGTTTAAAACTTTTGAATATAATGTAACAAAAATCTTTATTTCCATGAGATAATGAAAGTTTCAAGAATTTGGTTTTTTTTTTTTTGTCGCAAATTGATTTTGTTCAAATAAGAGTTTTGGCGAAAAGCCATATAATAGAATCAGAGTCACCCAACCAATAGGCAGGTAACACACCACAAAAAAAGAAAACTAACTTAAGCTTTCTCGATGCAAACGATCACTAAGCCAGGCATGCCCGTTACGAGCAATGTAGGACTGATACCTATGTTCCTTCGTTACACTGTTAGCGATACTAATCGCCACCTGATTTTCTAGACACGAAGCACTGGTGAACGAACATCCTTGTATGGAACGCAAAACACTAAAAACTCTGCCAAGCATAGCTCGAATCGATGAGAATTATGATGGGTGATGTAAAGCGTCCAAAAGTTGAATATCCGGTACTTCAAAGACGATATTTTGTATATGGAGATCAGCCAAACAAGTGACTTCCCAAGTAAATCCTTCCAGCTCCGCTTCAAGTTTTGTGCCGAGTTAGCAAAAGCATTTTGACCATGGAACAAGGAAATCCTAGAGTGATCCCTTACAATCCATCTCGTGCCACTCAAGCGATTAGGTGAACCCAAGAACTCGCCACATTACATTTAACAAACGGTTGAACCGGTGTCTTCCATCGATGTGGTTCCACAGGTGTTTCCGTTGTTCTGGTCATGTGTATTTGCAATAGACCATCCTTACATGTCATCTTTAGCTCGTTGCAATATAAATTCCGCTGTAGACAAGTGTTGTTCAAACACTAATCCGTTTCTCACTTTCCAAATGTGACATAATATCCAAGGAAATAATACATAATCATCAAAGCCCGAGACATGATTAACCAGAAAGTGAAGATTGAGAAAAGTTGGAGTCGTCGAGAATCCGTGTGGCGGAAGTTGGAGGCCAGATAACTCCCAAACCTCAACCGCTAGGGGGCAATGAAACAACATATGGGATATAGTTTCATTAACAACCCTACACGCCGGACATCTTGGATCTAAGTTCATCCCATGGGAGGTAAGTCTATCCTTCACTGCTAATGCCCTTGAAAGACATCTCCAAAGAAAATGCTTTATTTTTGGGGCGGCCTTAATCTTCCAAATTTTGTTCCATAGAGCTTTCTCCAAAGGAGGGAGTGGATCAACCATAGTCGCATTTGTATCCATAATCAATTTATACTCACTCTTGACCGAATATGAGCATGAGGACGTAAAACCCCAATAATAACCATCTCGCAAAAAAACGAGAAGGCATGATTCTCCTAATTTGGTTGTAGTCCACATTGTAGAACAACTCCCTTAGTAATTTATCATTCCAAGTATCAAAACCAGGAAGCAAAAGATCAGACACTCGGAGATCAATATCAAAGGAGCGATGGCGAGGATACAAAAACATGGGCCTATCATCAAAAAGCCAATCGTCCGAGAAGACTAATGTGTCACGACCATCACCAATTGAGCGGACTAACCCTTTTTGTAGCAACTCACGCCCAAACAACATACTTCTCCTAGCATAAGAGGGACTCTCACTAAGACCACAATCTAGAAAATTACCCCTAGGGAAATATATACTTTTTAGAAGACGAGACAGAAGAGAATTGGGGTTGTCAATACCAGGCTTGTTTACATAATAAAGCTTGATTAAATGAAGCAATGTCATGAAAGCGAATGCCACCATTCTCCTTTGTCATACATAAATTTTTCCATGCCACCCAAGAAATTTTCTTGTGATTATCTCCAGTACTCCACCAGTATTGAGTCATTACGCTAGTCAGTTTCTGGCAAAGGTCTTTCGACGGCCGAAAACATGACATTGCATAAATTGGTAATGCTAGGGCGATTGATTTTAGGAGAATCTCTTTCCGCCATTGGGATAAAGCGTTGCCAAACCAACCCTGCAACCTGGACTTTAGTTTCTCATGGATAAACTGTAGCAATTTCCGCTTTGAACCACTGAAGGATTCGGGCAGTCCTAAATAAGTACCATCCTCACCTTCTCTCTCTATTCCCAGAATCTGCTACAAGGGTTGTTTCGAACCCAGAGGATTTAGTCGGGTTAATTGATACACAAAGTTTTACCCTATGTATTTCTAACTGCAAGTGCACAG
>OVAP01003276.1:0-17080 GCA_900406295.1 Aurinia saxatilis
ATGGTGAGCCTCTGCATAGATTCCCATATGTTTCGATCCATTCGCTGCCTCAAAGATTGAATATTGCAAAAGTACAGCAAATGGTTTATAGAATTCAAGAAAGAGGGATCTATGGGAGACGAAGTCAATCGAAAGAAGAAGAAAGCAATGAAAGATCGAATGAAAGTAGAGATCTGTAGGAGAGATTTGTGAAACAAGCCGATCTCGATCTCAATCTCAATCTCGATCGGATCTAGAAACGCACAGTGCGTAAGAAGTCCCTAGAACACTCGGGAGGTGATATTAAGAATGATACAAATAATTTATGATTTAATACATGATACTTGTATTTTATTTTAAAATTTTTTATTTTTATATATTTATTTCAATATTTACTATTTAGTAAAAATAACCGGTCTCGGATTATACCGATCAAGATTTATTCACGTGGTAACGGGACTGATATTATAACCGGAATGCTATATACACACGTATATCTTCTCTTTTTCCGATTTATTCACACATAAAAAAATATCGTTCTCCACCAGAGTTTCTCCGTCTCCGCCTTTTGTCGCTGTTTCACCGGCGAGTCTGCGATCTTCCGGTGGTTTCTGTTAACGGCCATCTCTCTGCCGTGAAGCGATTTCTTCTTACTCTCGTCGCATTGATTAGGCTTCTAAGCTGCTGATTCGTCGCCGTTTTCTCTCGCAATTGATCTCTAAACCCTCAGAAATTGCTCCTGCAAATTGTGAGCGGTTTCAAGATTCTTTGTTCGTGGACCTGAATATCTCAGTACTTTACAGTGAAGGGTTGATTTGAGGTTAGTCGAATCGGATTGTGGTGCACTTTCGATTTCTTCTCGGATGTTTGCGTTTTTGTTTCCGATGAACTTCGTTTTGACCTTGTTATATTTTCCCCTTCCTCTCCGGACTCATGCTTTATGCTATAGCTAGAACGAGGAGTGATTTTAGGCTTTTTCCCCCAAAAATAGTGAACTACTTCTTAGGTTAGGGTTTTACTCGCTTGTGAGAATTGGTTATTCACGGATTAGGACTATGATACAAGTAATTCTTGTCAATTTTTCGATAATTAGCTGTGCATTATCACAAGTAGAGAAATCAATTTTTGTCAATAGAGTGTGTAATTTTTTGTTCTTCTGAGTTGTATTTTCTCTTGTGGTTGGGTTTTGATTGAAGTTTCTGGTATTTGTTTAGGTGTTTTGAAAATGGAAGTGGAAAAGTCTAAATCAAGGCATGAAAGCAGGGAAGAGAGGGCTGATAATGATGGTAGGAGGAAAGATAAAGATCATAGGAGCAAGGATAAGAGTAAGGACTATGACCTAGATAAGAACAGGGACAAGGACCGTGAAAGGGAAAAGGACCATAGAAGGGACCGTAAAAGAGATAAAGAGGGAGACTCGGAGAAGGAAATCTCTAGAGGTAGAGATAAAGAGAGGGAGAAAGAAAAGAGCAGAGACAGGGAAAGAGATCGGGTTAAAGACAAGGAGAGAGAAAAAGAAAGAGATAAACATAAAGATAGAGAAAAGGAGAGGGATTATGAGAAGGAGAAGGAGAAGGAAGCACCCAGAGACAAGGATAGGTCGAAAATGAAGGAAAAAGGGAGTAAGAAAAGCTATGAAGATGATAATGAGACTGAAAAAACTGCGGAAAGATATGAACATTATGACACCAGAGGTCCGAATGAAGGTGAAGTTAATGTTGATGCTGCATCAAGTGGGAAAGAAACATCTGCAGCGGAAATTCAGGATCGCATTTTGAAGTAAGTGATTTTTTATTTATGCTGTTAACTGAGCAATCGCTAAGTTTCTTAATTCAAGAATTTGAATAGTATATCATAGGGGAATTCACATGATTTTTTGGTCGAGTGATAGTGTAGGCGTCCTCTCTGTTTTGGTAGATGTTGTTAACATATATTATTTACTGACACTCTAACATGTTAAATGCATAATTTACTACTCTAGCATGTAATATAAAGGATAAATAGCATCCCTTTGCTCATGTTGATTAGGCCTGGAGTGCTGCTCTTTGGTGTGCTGGTAACTAATTAGTCTGATTTTGTAATCAGCACTGCTTTTTGTGTATCTAAAAAAAAAATGTGTCTTGCTAACGTATGTAGTCCTTGTTATTGCTGATAATATGAGGCCTTGCTTAATTATCTAATGTTATATGCATTTAGCTATACATGTATTATAAGAACTTTAAAAATTTGTTTTCTTTTTTAGGATGAAAGAGGAAAGAAAAAAGAAAGCTGATGCTGCAGCATGGGTTGCAAAGAGCCGTAAGCTTGAGGAAAAAAGAAACGCTGAGAAGCAAAGAGCTCAGCTCTCTAAAATTTTTGAGGAGCAGGTGCTTGCGTCTCCTTGGACTTATTGTTTCCTTCCATTTCTCCATAATATTATTTTTATTATTGGACATTTTAATAATCTAGCCCAATGTTTTATTTGTTCAGGATAATCTTAATCAAGGTGAAAATGAAGACGCCGAGGATGGTGGTAAGTCTACCTTTGCTCAAAGTTATAAAAATGTAGGATTTAAATGGCTTGCAATTTTACTGTGGGATGAGAGAGATTATAGAGTGATGCTGGTATAAGTTCCTTTGCAATTTTTTCACACCTAACAATCTTAAAAGAAATTAAATTGATCACGTAAACATATTTTATTAATTTTTGCCTATATAATTATTAAAGTATATACAATAGAATTATGTTCTCTTTTTTTCCTTTCTAAATCAAGTTTCTTTGTGTGATGTATCCTGGTTGATAATTATCTTCATATATTTTGGTTAACAGGGCATCTATCTGGTGTTAAAGTTCTACATGGTTTGGAGAAAGTGGTGGAAGGCGGAGCAGTTATCTTGACACTAAAAGACCAGAACGTCCTTGCCGATGGAGACATTAACAATGGTTAGCGTCTTTTTATGGTCTCTTATAATTATGTGATTGGCATGGATGATATAAGGGTCGTAAAATAGATTTGCAACTATTCTGGCAGAGATTGACATGCTGGAAAATGTGGAAATTGGAGAACAGAAGCGTCGAAATGAAGCTTATGAAGCAGCCAAGAAGAAAAAGGGAATTTATGATGATAAGTAAGTTATAAATATTTTAATGGCATTTGATGAGCATATCTGTTTGGCTTAAGTTTGACTCATGGGAATGGTATATTAATCCTTTAGGTTTAATGACGATCCTGGGGCAGAAAAGAAGATGCTTCCGCAGTACGATGAGCCTGCTAAGGATGAGGTAAGCAAGCTCTCTATCTAGCTGATTTTTTTCAATACTAAAATTGTAAGCTTTCTAACTTTGCTGCTTTTGTTTTCAGGGAATATTTTTGGATGCGAAGGGTCGCTTTACCGGTGAAGCAGAGAAGAAGCTGGAGGAGGTACTTTTCTTCCCTACATTTTTTTAATGATCATTGGATCGTAGCAAGTATTGGCTAATGCAATTAATTGTTCTTTATGTTCCACGAATCAGCTGCGTAAGAGACTTCAGGGTCAAACGACAAATACTTTTGAAGACCTTAACTCATCAGCAAAGGTCTCATCAGATTACTTTTCACATGAAGAAATGCTACGTTTTAAAAAACCCAAGAAAAAGAAATCATTGCGGAAAAAGGATAAACTGGACTTAAGTGTGCTTGAAGCAGAAGCTGTTGCATCAGGATTGGGAACTGAGGATCTCGGTTCTCGTAAAGACGGCCAAAGGCAAGCCATGAAAGAAGAAAAAGAAAGGGCTGAGACTGAAAAACGGAACAATGCCTATCAAGCAGCTGTTGCTAAAGCTGATGAGGCGTCCAGGCTACTCAGAATGGAACAAGTTCAGTCTAATAAAAGGGAAGACGATGAGAGTATGGTGTTGGCCGATGATGCTGAAGATCTTTATAAATCGTTAGAGAGAGCTAGGAAGTTAGCTTTAACCAAGAAAGAAGAAGCTGTATCTGGTCCTCAGGCAGTTTTGCAGCTTTTGGCTTCTAGTACCCAACAAACAACAGATGATAATAGTGCCACTGGGGACGAGACGCAAGAAAAAACGGTGGTTTTCACAGAGATGGAAGAATTTGTCTGGGGTCTCCACCGCGATGGAGGTAAAGTTTAACTCTTCTAACACATTTACACTATGTCTTGTGTTGCCATTATTCTATTGATGTGGTATACCACTATCACCATTGATTGGAACACTTATATGGTATCATATACAGTCAACGACTCTCACACTCGTGCATCTGCTAATCGAACGCATGGAATTGGGCATATCTGCAAATTGTTTGTGGCTAATTTAATGAATTCTACTACCTGCTGATTGCCTTTGTATTTTTTTGTTCAAAATGGTATGTATTTGATCTCTATTGGTTTTGTCTTTCAGAGGTGCAGAAGACTGAAAGTGAAGATGTTTTTATGGAAGAAGATGAAGCACCTAAAGCTCCTGTAGAAGTTAAAGAAGAGCAACCTGATGGTTGGAAAGAAGTAAAAGACACCGATATGGATGCAGCAGATCTATCATCAGATACCAAAGAGGTAACTCCTGATGAGACTATACACGAGGCTGTGGTTGGAAAAGGATTATCTGGTGCACTGAAGCTTCTCAAAGACCGAGGAACCCTAAAGGAGAAAGTTGAATGGGGTGGTAGAAATATGGACAAAAAGAAGAGCAAGCTTGTGGGTATTGTGGATGATGAAGGAGGTCCAGAGAGATTCAAGGATATCCGGATTGAAAGGACTGACGAGTTTGGTAGAACCGTAAGTTTTCTTAGCGTTTGCTTTCCACCTTCTTATTAGAACCTTTGTTATGTGTACATATATATATATATATATATATATGCATGTAAAATGATTGATCTTCCACTCTCTCGTTAACAGCTAACTCCTAAAGAAGCTTTTCGGTTACTCTCTCACAAATTCCACGGGAAAGGGCCTGGAAAAATGAAAGAAGAGAAGCGGATGAAACAGTACCAAGAGGAGCTCAAGTTAAAGCAAATGAAAAATTCAGACACACCATCGCTTTCTGTTGAAAGAATGAGAGAAGCCCAAGCTCAATTGAAAACTCCTTACCTTGTCCTCAGTGGCAATGTCAAACCAGGGTATATACTTCATTACTCAATTATTTTTAGATTTTTTTTTCGTCTGTAGGCATCACAGAGAATCTACTGAGACGCTGTTTCTTTTATTCAACACACTCTTTGAATTTTATTTGTTGCATTTACAGGCAAACTAGTGATCCTCATAGCGGTTTTGCGACTGTCGAGAAGGATGTTCCAGGGAGCTTAACACCAATGCTTGGTGACAAAAAGGTCACAGAATCTAGATATAAATACATTTCTCCTTGACAACTTGTCTAATCCAGGATTAGTGTTAATATTTGCATTGAAACGTTTCAGGTGGAGCATTTCTTGGGAATAAAGCGGAAAATGGAGCCTGGAAACTCGAATACACCACCAAAGAGACCGAAGCCTTGAAGAACACACTTTTAAACAATCAAACGCTCTTTCATCTTTGCTTCACATTGATTTGTCTCTGGTAAAAGTCTTTTAAGGATTCTCTGATAACGTCCCTGATCTTTTGTTACAATCTTTAGAAGAAGATTTTGCTCAATATCGATCCATGCCGAGACTGATGAAATCAACAAAGTGTGACTCTGATGAGATGGGTAATAAAAATCACTCTGTTTATAGAAAAATAGTTGAAAAGCATTTAGGTTTTGGTTTAGACGAAACTGAACCGGGTTAAAAACACATCCAGCCGTTGGCTTTTATTTTTCCTTGAGAGTTTTAGTACCTTTCTTGTTATAAATCTTATATCGGTAAATATTCCACGTATCTCTCTATTTCCTCGATGCTAAAATCCAAAGTTGTAATGTCCTCAAGTGTTTAATTTGAATTAAAACTTAAAAAAACCATTTCTTTTCACAAAACACTTGCAACTTTGGCTTTTCTTCTTAAGAATATAACAATACGTAATGAATACTATCTTTTACACTAAGCTTATTGCCGATGGCTAACACTATATCTAACTTTTGAATTACAGAAATTGTTGAAACTACAGTCCTCTATGTGTTATTAAATGATGTCAGTATTAGTTTTGTTAATTGATAATTACGACGATGAAAAAAAAAAAAACAAATATGTAGGCGTTAAATCCTTTTTCTTTTTCTTGTTGTCAACATGTGTATGTTGAATCTAGAAACAAATATTGTTAATGTAATTTTTCTTCTTTCGAACTTTAATGTCAAGAGTCAAGAGTCAAGAGTCAAGAGCCATCGGGTCGTTACGACCGCAAGACTTTTTTTTTTTTTTTGTCAACTGATTTTTCATTAGATTAGAAACATTTTACATGATTTTACAGAGTACAAGAGACATTACAGAGACTACAAGTGTCATTTAACCGTATAGGAGGCATGATTGATTCTTGCTGTTTTAGCTAGTTCATCTGCTTGAACATTAATCTGTTTTGGTATCTTCAAAAAGTTTAATGCTCTGTTAGATGCAGCTAAATACTTGATGTCCTCAAATAGCATAGAGATGGCTGGAGAGAACTTTGAATGTAACTTCGGAAGTCTTTTTTGAAACTGTAGTGGGTGATATAGTTCTTTGGAGTCTCCATAGAAAACCACTCTCCGGAAATTCAGTTTCTTAACTTCATATAATGCCATCTTCATTAAGCTTGACTTTCCCTTGTTTGTTGACTATAATCCAGCCTATGCATGCTTTCTGATCTGCTGCGATCCAAGACCCATCAGTAAAACAAAAATAATCAACATCATGTCGGAGAATATCCTCAATAGATTGAGATTCCTGCTATTGCATCTTTGTTTCTACCTTTCTAATTGCTTGATATAGTTTTCTTGTTTTTGGTCTTGCTTATTTGCCAGAAGCCATACATTGTAATCAAGCTTAATCTTTTGTATCACTAAGGGGATAGGCCATTTTTTGCTTTAAAAGAGGAGAATATTCCTAGTTTTCCATATTCTTCAACCCACAAAAGGCAGCATTATTCCTTCATCTCCTAGGGCCTTAATCATTTTAACTATAAGTTGGATATTATGTTGAAATGTATTAGTTAAGAGAATGTCACCTTTGATTTTCCCTTGCAAAGCTAAGTCCCAGATTTCTCTTGAGACTCTGCAGTGAAAGAGTAGATGATTGGCAGCCTCAGGCTCCTCTCCACACATAACGCAGTCCGTACAGAGCTTAAGCTTCCTCCTTTTTAAGTTATCTGAAACATGCAGAGCATTCTGAGCTCCTTTCCACCAGAAATGTTTAATTTTTTATGGTACTTTCCACTTCCAAATACTACTTAAGTTGTCTCTTTGAGAATCAACATTAGTGATATAATCTGAATTATGACCAGAGAGCTCATGACTAAGATGGTAACCAGATTTAGTAGTGTAATCTCCATTTTTTGTGTATATCCATGAGGGAGTGTTTGGTTTACCTAACATTGATGGCTGAATGGATGCTATGAGTTGCTTATCTTCTGGATGAATAAGTTCTTCTAGCAAGTCCTCATTCCACTGAGTTGTACCTGGATAAAGTAGATCCTTCACTCTGAGATCAGTTAGCGATAATAAGCTATTGACTCTAGGAGGCCTGGGTGGGATTGTGGGTAACCAATTATCCTGATCCACTTTGATATTTTCACCAGTACCCACTATCCATTTTAGGCCTTGCTTAATAAATTTGTTACCTTGAAGGATACTTCTCCAGGCATGACTGCACTTCTTCTTGCTAGCAGCTTCCAATAGGTTTGTTTTTGGAAAGTATTTTGCCTTAAGAACTTGTACCAGAAGTGTGTCAGGTTCAGTTAAGATCCTCCAGCTCTGTTTTGCCAACAATGCTTTATTAAAGTCTTGGAGCTTTCTGAATTCTAGGCCACCTTTTTGTTTTGCTTCTGTGAGCTTTCTCCAGGAGATCCAATGAATGTTGTTTTTATCTTGTTTGGAGGACCACCAGAACTTCCTGATTGTAGCTGACATTCTCTAAATACGCTTTTTAGGTAGAAGAAAGCAGCTCATGGTATAAACTGGTACTGATGTTGCCATAGCTTTAATCATAATCTCCTTTCCTGCAGGTGACAAAAGCTTTGAGTACCAATAATCAACTTTCTGGTTCACTCTGTGATTGAGGTAAGCAAATGTATCAAACTTGTTTTTGCCTAAAAACTCAGGAAGTCCTAAATATTTGCCAAAGCCACCTATCTTTTTTATTCCCATAAGCTGTCCTAGGTGGTGTTTAACTGAGTTCTGAACTCCTTTCCCAAAAGAAAGAACCGATTTTTGAAAATTTATTTTCTACCCAGAGACTTTTTCATATTTTTCTAGAAGGGTTAAGACATTTTGACACTCAGTTGGATTAGCTTTGCAAAACAACAAGGATTCATCAGCAAACAGAAGGTGAGATATGGATGAACCTGATCTGCTAGCTTTGAAACCATGAATGCTACCCTTATCTACCCCATCTTGTAATAAAGTTGAAAGTCGCTCTGAACAGAGTAAAAGATAGGGAGATATGGGGTCACCTTGACGGATGCCTCTTTGGGTGGAATATGTCCTACAGGTGATTCGTTTATGAGAATTGAGTAGCTGACAGTTGTGATACAAGTCATTATCCATCGACACCATACCTCTGCAAAGCCAATTTTCTTAAGAACTGTTTGAATAAAATACCACTCTACTTTATCAAATGCTTTACTTATATCTAGCTTAAAAGCCATATATGGTGTTTTTAGCTTTTTTGTATGCAAGGAATGGAGGAGTTCATGGGCTATGATGACATTATCAGTAATGAGTCTACCAGGGATGAAAGCAGTTTCATTTTTTTATATAAGCTTATCTAGGTGAGATTTAAGCCTCTCTGCCATAATCTTTGAGATAAGCTTATAGGCCACATTGCATAAACTTATTTGTCTGAAATCTCTAACAAAACTGGGGTTTCCATTTTAGGGATAAAGCATATGGGTGTGGTTCAGTATAGGGTCTAACTTTCTATCTTCAAAGAAAGCTTTAACAAATTTCAACACACCTGATTTGAGGATGAACCCATGGTCCTTGTAAAAGCCTGCTGTTAGCCCATCTGGACCGGGAGCTTTATCCATGTGCATATGTTGTAGTGCTTGGTAAACCTCATCTTCTGTTAATGGTCTAGTTAGATCTTGATTAATATTTGCAGTGACCTTTGTCTTGACTTTGCTTATCACCTCTTCCATTCGCTGGCTACATTCATAATGATAAAGCTCATCAAAATATGATATAATCGTATTCTGAATGTTTTGACTATCTAAATGAGTATTGCCTTGATCATTTGTGATAGTTGTAATCCTATTAAAGTGTCCTCCTCTGCTTGATTTTAGCATGGAAGAATTTTGAATTTTTATCTCCTAATCTTAACCACTGTATTATGCTTTTATTTCTCCAATATTCTTCTTCCAATTGATACTCTTTTGTTAAGCTACTTTTTATATGTGAAATGATAGAGAGATCAGGGTTAGGAGAGTTGTACTCTACTTGGAGTGAATGTTGAAGACTCTGGATAGATTTGTATGAGTTTGTTGAATGTGTAGCTCTCCATTTGGATAATGCAGTTCTGCATCTCCTAATGATCTCTCCAAATTCTTCTCCTGATATGTTAGTACAATGATTATTCCAAGCCTTCTCAATTTTTTTCCTGACCTCAGGGATTAATCTCCAACGACTATCATATAAAGAGCTTAGCACAAGTACCTTGATATTGTTCAGTGTGAAGGAGAAGTGGCTTATGATCAAAGGCACCCCATTGAAGAAGCTGGACATACGCATTATGATACATTTCCTGTCAATCTGCATTTGTTGCAGCTATATCTATCTTGCTTTTAATGTTGTACTTGTATCTCCTTCCTTGCCAAGTATAAAGTCCTCCAATGGTTTTGACATCATGAAGACCAGATACGTTGAGCATTCTTCTGAAATTGGAGAAAGTATACTCTGGTCTTGTTTCGCTCCAAATTTTTCCTCATTACATTTGATGTCATTTAAGTCTCCTAAGATAAGCCTTGCATAGCCATCATAAACCCATGTCTCTACAAAATATGTAAGTCTCCTCCACAAAAAATTTCCTAAGCTTCCTAGGGTTTCCATAAATATAACTTAACCAAAAACTTCCCATCATCTGCTGTTACTATCATATCAGTGAGGTTAATGCTAGGAAGAGACACAAAATGAATATCAATACTAGCACTCCAAAAAATTGTTAAACCCCCACTTAACCCATTAGCAGAAATAACAAAATGATTAATATATCCCAGTTCCCTGGCTAGATTTTCTATATATTGTACACCGTTTTTAGTTTCTATGAGAAACAATGTATCAGGTCTAGAAGACTTCCTGATATATTTAAGATATGGAATTATCAGGGTGTTTCTCAAGCCCTGACAATTCCAATGCAATATTCTCATGGGGCCGATGGTGGTTTTTGGGGATTAACCACCAAACCTGCTTCTTCAACAGTTGTATTAGTTCGTTGTCTGATTGGATATGCTTCTTCAGTAAGGTTGTGATTTAATGCCTTACGTTTGTAACATGCAGCTTGCTGAGAGGAAGAGCCAAATTCATGTATCACGACAGAAATGTCCTCTGCCAAACCTTTACCTTTGTCTGCTTGAACAGCCTGAATATGTCCAATTGGCCTCCTCGAATCATCGTCCTCTTCTTCTGTTGGAAATCAATGTCCATGTCAGTGACTGCTTTTTTCCACAACAATATGCTCCATAGGGTCCTATGTTTCTTCCAGCATGTGACTAATTAGACGCCTTTCTTGTTGGTTTTGAAGCTATGCCCTTGTAACTGGTGAATGATGCGGTTGTTGTTGCTCAGGACAGAGGGCATCTTCATGACAAAGGGAACCACAAGTACCACAGTACTTACGCAATCTATCATACTCCAGTGTAATGAAGGTGGGTTCTCCTGATTCTTCAAGTTGAACATATCGGCTAAATGTTAATGGGAGATTAACATTTAACCTCAATTTAACCCAAAATTCTTACTTGGTATTTTTTGAAGGCTCTACTATTCTGATTCCTTCTACCTGGCCCATAGCTCTGCCGATTTCATCAACAGGTCTGGGATTCATATAATCGTTGGGAAGACCGAAGACCCTTACCCACAATGTTATATTATGGAGGAAGTCATGATAAAAGCGTCTACCCCACGGTCCATTGAAATCATCCAATCTCGAAAGCTCCATGGCCCTCTTTCCAGAACTGACATCATATGATGCTCTTCTGAGAAGAAAAATTGAATAGTACCATCGTCATGGATATGGCCTTGAACTCTATCGTGGAGGCCCAAGCTCTCGAGAGTGTGTTTCGCATACCATTGAGGTCTTGATGTTGTGGATTAAGCCCTCGAACTATGATGTTGAGACGATTGTCATTGTTGTTTTGCCTCCTTGTATCCGATGAGATCTGAACGGGTTGAGGATTAGCTCCGATATTGAGGCTCAGTATTTACATTGATTTCCATAGATCCTTATCCATATTGAGTAGAGAACTAGAGATTGAAATTTGAGAAGAAAAACTGAAGATCCGATTAGATCGGAAGTAAGATCGCGATCGCGAAGATGGTGACCCTTATCGCCTTCTAGACTTTTCGGGTAGAGACTGCTCGACCGCAAGACTAAAAAATAGTTTCAGGATGTTCTGTCCCGCGAGAACATATAGCGTACGTTATGTAACTAGATATATTTATTCTTATGCAATTGGTCTTTTGTCTCCTACTAAAGTCAAAATCAAACCAGATTATGTCACTTTCCAGAGTATATATTCTAGTTCACTTCTTCTTACCCATCCCCAACTAAATCTTTAATCTTCAGTTATATTTGGTAAAACGAACAAAAATTATATAATAACTCTTATCCAAAAGTAATCATATTTATTTGTTCATGACGATAGCTAGGGAGAATCACGAATTTGTTTTCCTTTTAGACTTGGACTAAAATACAATACGCAGGACATCATAAGGCTCACTTATTGTTTTGGTTCACATTTACGTTAGATTTAAGCAAGGATTGAAGAAAAGATCTGTCTTCCCTTTTATATTATCGTTTACGAGATTTGAAAATAGAAAAATAATTTTGAATGATCTCAACTAAATATCATTGTTTATAATGTAAACAGAAACATAAGTAGCATATATATATTTTACAATATGAACAACTAATTTTGTACAAGAACAATGTTTACCATACATATTCTGCACAAGAAAAGTGTCAAGATTAGTTAACAAGGAATATGCATTCAACTCTATCGACAACAAATGATTCTAAAATTACTCTCTCTTTAGTATTTTGTATCTCTCAATCTTAATTGTCTATTCAGGAAATGTCCATGGATCTGAACGCGTTTGCCTGCAAAACGAAATATCCAAAACATTAATAAGACTAGTGCATTTATGTGACGACTACTCAAAATATTCAATTTATGCAAAACAAAAATGGATGTGGGGGAGCAATGAGGAATATTACTCTATGATCTCTCTCCAATAAGAATCACTTGCTTCATCATCAATAATGTCACTCCATGGCTGATGATGATCTTGCGTAAATGTCGAATTTGATGATGAAGGGTTTGAATTATCGTGATGATAATATGCGATGTCTTTGTTCTTGGTCATCATTGGGGTTTCTTTTTCTTCAGGAGAAGCCGGAACCAGTAGAGGGAGTGAATCATGATCATCTTGAACATCAATTTGTATCGGCGAAGAAAAGGACTCCAAAGGATTGTTTACCATGAAGTGCTCATCATGATTGGTTTGAAGAATGTCAGAGAAGTTTTGAGACTGGCCAAATAGATTGTGGTTCTCCAAGTAAGAAGATTGGTCAGAGAGGTTGTTATTGGTCTGCATGGTTGATGGATTATTGTTGTGGCTAGTGCTAAGAACTTGGATCATATTGTGTAACAATTGAGCTTTGGCAAGAGTTGTTGCATCCAACTGCACATTTTGATTGAGATTCAAGAGGCTGTTGAAATTTGCGGCTGCGATGAGCTGTGGGAGGGCAGCTAAAACATTTAGATGGTCGGTTCTCGGTCTATGGGTCACTGGATCAATTCCCATTTGGAGAAGTTTCTTTCTCAAATGTGTGTTCCAATAGTTTTTTATCTCATTGTCCGTTCTTCCAGGAAGATTACCGGCTATCGAGGACCACCTTAATTTTAAACACATATACAAAATTGAAATCTAATCAAATTTATATTCCAAAAAATTAGCTAGTGGATGGATTAGTTTTAAAACTAATACCTAACGTTAATTTATTTTAGTCGTAACAAGATAATTAAGTTTCCAACATTGGTAAACGGCTACGTACGTATGCACCAAGAGAAAAACAGTGTAGTAGGTGTTTCAAATATACATTTTTGTCCATAAACTATATACTAATATTTTGCAACAAAAAAGAAGCCTATATAATAATATATGTTGGTTATATAATACACTACAAGTCTGCAACTGAATGTAGTGATATTTCATTCACACATGCTTTTAGACCATCCATATATATATATATGTATATATACTGAAATTGACTAAAATAATTAAGATTGATTTTTAAAAAAATATATATATTTAAGGAATTAGAAGGTGTAGAAGTAATTACTTGTTTCCAAGAAGGGAATGGAGGTTGATGATGGTTTGTTCTTCCTCTTCAGTGAAATTTCCTCTCTTGATGTCAGGTCTCAAGTAGTTAGTCCACCTCAGTCTACAACTCTTTCCACATCGGTTTAAACCGGCTTGCTTCGGAAGAGCTCTCCAGCTTCCATGGCCATGCTTTTGAATGTGATCTATCAATTTCTCATCCTCTTCTTGTGTCCATGGCCCTTTCTTTAGTCCATTCTCATCGCAACATGGTGATCGACCCATTATAACTGTAGCAAAAATGTTGTGTGATATGCTTTAGTTAGAAAATAGCTAAAACATTAAACATATATAGAATTGCATCAAACTAGCTAAGAGATAATAGAATAAATTTCTTTTAAAAAAAAAAGAATAAAGCAAACACGCTCTCGATTCGTGAGTGGATTCATGCATGAATTAGATATGAACTTGTAAACGTGTACATGTATGAGCAGAAACATACTAAGATATGTGTGTATGTATGCATACATGTTATATGTAGTATATATTAGTTATTATCAAACCTGATCAGGAGGAAGATCACTTTGAACTCAGAAAGGAGAAAGATTTTGATGAAGGCAATCAAAGTAAAGATATTAGTTAATGAGGCTTAAGTGTCTGTAGGGAACTTAGCTTTAAATAGGGGCTTTCGTGTTTCATGTTTTATGTCTTGTCGGACGGAGAAGATCTTAGTTTAGCTTTTGACTTTGATGATCCAATTAAATGACAAAAATGCCCTTGTGGAATCTTATCATATTATTTGTAAGAAGAAGAAATAGAAAGGAAGAGAAGGAGAGATGATCAAGTTTGTGAAGCAATGTAGGTACACAAAGTTGCTGCAACTAATCCATATATTGACAAAAGGCAGTTTCTGAAGCCTCTAATAATTAGAAAAATGAAACACAATTTACAAGAGTCATGCATGACATGAATATATATGTAAATACCACCACCAAAATTGTATCTTCGAAAATACCACGAAAGACCAGTACTTGTAGTCTAGTGGTTTGTGCTAGAGCAGTCACTGTCCGGTTTTGAGCCCAACTTAACTCATATTATATGTTGTTGACAAAAAAAAACCACAAAAAAATTTATTTTTCCAAAAATAATCAAAAAATTTAAATTAATCGTCTACAAAAAAAAAAAAAAAAAAACTCAAAGCAACAAAAAGATGTATTTTGAATTTTTAATTCCACCCCCTCCCAAAACAAAGGATGTATATTAAGATAATTAATCTGTCTATTTTATTTATGAATTTAAAAAAAAAAATACCACAGTAGTTCCAAAAATATTACCAAGAATTTTAGTTTCCAAAAATACCACTAAAAACTTATGTTTTCTAAAAATATCATAAGGACTCAAAATGATTTTATAATTAATTTTTTTAATTTGGTTAACTATTTTAGATTTAGAGTTTACTTTTGAGGGTTTATGGTTTAGTTTTAAATGTTTAAAAACTAATTTCAATTTTATGATATTATGGGAAAAATAAAACTTTGTGTGCTTTTTTTTTGTCAACAACATATAATATGCGTTAAGCTGCGCTCAAAACCGGTCAGTAATACAGTGACAACTCTAACACAAACCACTAGATTACAAGTCCTGATCTTTTATGGTATTTTGGAAACATAAAAAATTTTGTGGTAGTTTTGAAACTAACATTTCAAAATATGGTATTCAATTAATGCAAACAGCATCATACTATTATGTTATCTTCATACTATGAGACAAACATGCTTGAATTATTAATGATTCTACATTTCTACTATTGATATACGATTTAAAAATTAACAATTTTAATATACGTTTTTCATATCTCCATTTCCATATATAGATGAAACTAAATAATTCGTACCAACATAAAAATTAGGTTTCCACGTGGAGGCGTTTGATGTTTTTTTATTCATTTTGTCAGACGTTAAATGATTTTATTGTGTATTAATAATAATATACACTAAGATTTTGTATGGACAGTGTCTACAACAGTATGCATTACTGGTCATTGGTCAACTAATGATCCACACCATGCCACATCTCAACTTAATACGTATACAAACAAAAATATTAATGAAGTCAATTTTCTCATTATTGAGTATACCGTGTATGATCAATAAAACAGTCGGCAAGGATGGAACAGAAAGAAAGAAAAAAAATCAATGATATATCTCATTTCCTCTTATAACAAATGTATCTGAAACTAATAAAATATAGACAGCTAAAGAAACTGTGATTCTGTTTTGCCACTCTACAATCATACTTTTAATCCAATAATAGAAGGCTTACATGTTTCAAATGGTGACAACAGAATGAAGTGTGAAATAAGGGTGTAATGCGGTTTGTATAGTGAAAAGATAAACTGTGGAACAAGTGTGGTTAGTATAAAATAGTCTAAAACACATTACGGAATGGTAATACTGTGAATGGTAACATAAGTCGATTCCGCATTTCTAACCACAACATTTCGTGCTCTACATCGACGGCCATAATCCTCGAGTCAGGGGTAGACATGAATCGGCCTGATCGGGTATCTTTAATTCTAGAAGTACCCGTTACTCGATCCAACCCTTATATTTGAGTACCCATATTGGAACCGCAAAAAAACAAGTATCCTAATAAACGGGTACTCTAACAAAATCACTGACCTGGCGAATACCTGACCTTATACCCTTACCCAAATAATTATAGTATTTTATGAATAAACAGATAAAGTTAAAAACTGATATACCGACAGCTGAAGAAGTCACTACAAAAAAAGTAAGAACTCCTTATAGGAAACATACTAGTTCAAAAATAAATAATTTGCAAATCTCAAAACTCAAATTTGTAATCTATCATCTTTGACATTTTTAACGATAACTCAAAAATGCAAAAGGTTTTTTTTTGCGATATCATTATTATATAGGATAGCTTCTTCCATCATATTTACTTACATAAAGCTGAAAATCAAAACTGTAATATTAAGTTTTAAAAATATAGATATAAAGCGTACTATTTGTATATTACAAACAAACGAGTACATAAACAAACATAAAAGACTTTCACAAACTTCCAACTTTAAATCTAACTAATACTAACATAACTACCACTACAAGAAAACACGCCATTTGCGAGGGAAATTTGCGACGCCGGATTTCCCTCGCAAATCTGCGTCGCATTTGCGTGTAATCCCAAACATCATCGCACTATAGTCGCAAATCCACGAGGACAACATTCGTCGCACACCCGTCGCAATTTTGCGACGTTTTCGCGTAAAGGGTGAACTATGCGAGAATTGAGCGACGTATGTGCGTCGAACACATAATCCTTGCACAAGACTCGCAAATTTGTGACACCTTTGCGTCCAAACTGGGAGGAACCNTGACACCTTTGCGTCCAAACTGGGAGGAACCGACAACAAGCTGCAAATACGTCGCAAAATTGCGAGTTCTTTGCGAGGAAAAGTAGTTTCAC
>OVAP01003277.1:0-17079 GCA_900406295.1 Aurinia saxatilis
GACGAAGGGATGCAGATTTGGTTTCAAGCCCGACTTACTACCTCAAGTTAACTGAAACTCTGTTCTAAGTCAAAATAAAACCGTTATGTAATCTTTTAAAGCGCACCATGTAAAACAGTTTTTTTGTTTGAATACACTTTAACATTCTTTCAAAAAAAAAAGATATTTCATAAACTTATGAAAACAATTCGGGTTACATTTTTTTAATGACTAGCGATCAAAAAATGGAATATGGTCCTCTAATTTAAACTCCATTTTTTGTCTAAAATACATTTTCATTAGATGGTTCTTAGTATTGTGGTTTTTTTACCGGTTAGATTTTCAAATGTGGATTTTCATGATTGTTGACAAACGTCAACTATCGTTACTATCCGCAGCGTTTGCATTTGCGGGTGAAAGCGGTTAAATCATTCATCACCTAAATCAATTGTTGTAAAATTTATTTAATTGTAATTTTTTTGTGCTTCTGTATTTTTTAACCTTGATTAAATCATATATTTTGGAAAAGAAATTTTACAATAATGTACTAAAAAAAGACGTGAACATCTTATGAAAACTATGGTATTTTAGAGAAATCCCACATTTGAAAATCTAACCGGAAAAAAAAAACATAACGTTCCGCAGCTCATGAGCATCAATATATTCTCGGTTTGCAAACTCTTGTCACTCTCCTCTGTTCCGAGATGGTTTGTTGAAGAGTTGAGAAACATCATTCATGTCATTCGATGTTTATGATGCAGTAGCTTGAAGAGTTGAGAAACATCATTCATGTCATTCGATGTTTCTAACATAAATATGATTCAATCATACTTTTCCTCCAAGAATAAAAAAGAAAAAACCCCAAAGAAACCCTCCCCCCAAAGCAATATCTCCAAGAGCTTGTGTAGGCCTTTCATAATCAAATTCTTCCAACTCTCCAATTGAATAATCTATCAATTGACTTTCGTGGTTATTGAACAAGTAGTAACTTATAAGATAAAACGTCACTTCAATTTTATTCTACTTTAAATCAAGTAGTCCACATATTTTTTTTATACGACGTGCTTAATTTCCTTTTACATATATACAACCTAAGTCGTCGTCTCCTACAAATCTAATAAGAACTTACTTCAAAAGATATATTTGAATATAGAAATGGCCATTGGCCAACGGCTTTGAAATTGTGTATAGTTCTTATCTATATTTGCAAGCTTGTACGGATTTAGTCTTGATGACGATTCTAATCATTTCACTTATCATAACATTCCCATATAAATATCGATCATTTGTCATAGTTGAAACATATAACACACTTTCAACTTGATAGAAACACTAAATGAGAAACAATAGAGACTTCTTCTTCTTGCTCTTCTTGGTGGAACTCAGGTGTAGGTGTCGTAACAGATGTCGGTACGAGACCCTCGGGCGGTGTCATGCTCTGCATCAACNCAGAGGACAGACCGAGGTCAATGTAGGTGTCGTAACAGATGTCGGTACGAGACCCTCGGGCGGTGTCATGCTCTGCATCAACTTGTCCCTCTCAGATTTCTATTCTTCTCACCCCCAATTTCAGACAAGGCTTGTCGTCAACATCAGTGACTCCACAGACGACGTTGTTGGTGCAGCAGCTGCAGGTACTTTCTCTCATATCCACTCTCTAATGTATATATATGTTAATGTTACATATTATGGTCCTTGGTCTGAAGTGAATTATATATGTACGGGTCTAGATTCAGAACCTCTTAGTTATAACTCTTGGTTTTCTTGGTTCTGACAGCTCTTGAGCTGATAAAAAACAAGCAAGTGAAAGCGATTATAGGACCATGGACATCAATGCAAACTCATTTCTTGATCGAAATCGGGAAAAAAACACACGTTCCTATTGTTTCCTACTCTGCCACAAGCCCATTTCTTACTTCTCTTCGTAGTCCATACTTCTTTCGTGCGACCTATGAGGATTCCTCTCAAGTACATGCCATAAAAGCTATGATCAAGTTGTTTGGGTGGAGAGAAGTTGTTCCTGTTTACATCGACAACACCTATGGAGAAGGTATAATGCCTCGTCTCACCGATGTTTTACAAGAGATCAATGTTCGTATACCTTATAGATCCGTTATCGCTCTAAATGCTACGGATGATGAAATCTCCGTGGAGCTTCTTAAGATGATGACCATGCCCACAAGAGTCTTTATTGTCCACATGTACACGGCTCTTGCCTCAAGAGTCTTCATCAAAGCTAAAGAGATTGGTTTGATGAAACCTGGATATGTTTGGATTCTTACCAATGGAGTTACCGATGATTTAAGTTTGATAGATGAGAAAGGAATCCAGGCTATGGAAGGGGTCTTGGGTGTTAAGACTTATATTCAAAAATCCGAAGAGCTAGACAAGTTTAGAGCTCGATGGAGGAAAAGATTCCGGCATATGGAGCTGAGTATTTATGGATTGTGGGCTTATGATGCTATCACCGCACTGGCGATGGCCATTGAAGAAGCTGGAACAAGTAACTTGACTTTCACTAATGTGGATCCTAGGAGAAATGTGTCTGAACTTGAAGCTCTTGGTGTATCTCAATACGGTCCAATGCTTCTCCAGACACTCTCAAAAGTTCAATTCAAAGGACTCGTAGAAGATTTTCGGTTTGTCAACGGGCAACTACAACCATCAGTATTTGAGATTGTTAATGTGGTTGGGACCGGAGAAAGGTCGATAGGATTTTGGACAGAGGAAAATGGTCTTGTGAAGAAACTACACCAGCAACCTCGGAGCATGAGCGCTTTATCGACTTGGAAAGATCATCTTAAAAAAATCATATGGCCTGGAGAGGCTGATTCTGTTCCTAAAGGATGGGAGATCCCCACAAATGGGAAGAAGTTGCGCATTGGAGTTCCAAAGAGAACTGGTTACACCGATCTCGTGAAAGTCACTAGGGATCATATCACGAATGCATCTGTAGTTACAGGTTTTTGTATAGATTTCTTTGAGGCTGTGATTCGAGAATTGCCTTATGACATCTCCTATGAGTTCTTTCCTTTTGAGACAAGGGATGGTAAACCAGCTGGTAATTACAACGACTTAGTCCACCAAGTGTACCTCGGGGTGAGTAAGATCATTCACATATCATCTCTTAAAAGACCTATTAGAAAAACCATCTTACTGAACTCTGTTAGATTATGAGTTTCAAGTTTAAAACTAATTGGCAATGAGTAGACCGGCCCATATACTTTACATATTATATTTTCGAATTCCTTCCAACTTCCATTGTGTAATATTTTATCCTTAGTAAGCTCTTTTGTATCTTTTCTTTGTTGCAGAAATATGACGCGGTTGTGGGGGATACAACCATAGTGGCAAACAGGTCCTCTTACGTCGATTTCACATTCCCATTCATTAAATCAGGCGTGGGATTAATTGTACCAATAAAAGATGCAGTGAAGCGAGACGAATTCAGTTTCTTGAAACCTTTGTCATGGAGGCTATGGTTGACTTCCTTTGTCTTTTTCTTCATTATTGGGTTTACTGTTTGGGCTGTTGAACATAGGGTTAATCCGGAGTTTCGTGGACCGGCTAGATACCAAGCTAGTACCATCTTCTGGTTTGCCTTCTCGACCATGGTCTTTGCTCCAAGTACTTTCATTCCCTCCTCTATACATCACACAAAATATATTGATGTTTCTATTTTTTTTAATAACTAAGAGGTTATATGTCTAGATTCGTACATCCCCTCATATCGGGACCAGAACATGTTATACCACTTTGCTTAATGCTTACTCTGTTTGTAGGAGAAAGAGTGTTTAGCTTTGGAGCGAGGGTCCTAGTTATCACATGGTACTTCATCGTTCTCGTATTGACACAAAGTTACACGGCTAGTTTAGCGTCACTTTTAACATCACGACAACTTCATCCAACCATAACTAGCATGAGAAGCTTGCTTGAGAGAGGAGAACCAGTAGGTTATCAAAGAACATCCTTCATCCTTGGAAAGCTTAAAGAAACTGGTTTCACTCAATCCAGCCTTATACCTTTTGATAACGCGGAAAAATGCGATGAACTTTTGAGAAAAGGTCCAGAAAAAGGCGGTATCTCGGCGGCCTTTTTGGAATTACCTTACTTGAGACTCTTTCTTGGACAATATTGCAACGTGTATAAAATGGTTGAAGAACCCTTCAATGTCGACGGATTTGGCTTCGTAAGTTTCCAATACAAACCTTTCTATGAAAGCTTTCATTAAATGGGGAGATCATTAGTGTTTTTTTCAGGTTTTTCCTATTGGATCACCATTAGTGGCTGATGTTTCAAGGGCTATCTTAAAAGTAGCAGAATCACCAAAGGCAAGGGAACTTGACCTCGCATGGTTCAAGAAAAAAGACGAAAGTTGTCCAGATCCAGTCACCAATCCTAATCCAAATCCAATATTTACCTCGAGGCAGCTCGACTTAGACAATTTTTTTGTACTGTTTCTTATTGCATTTGGTATGTGCCTTGTAGTACTTGGTAAGTTCATCGTCTGTTTCATATGGAATAATCCTAGACGAAATGGTTTTTGGCAAAGGCTTCTACAACCAGACGAGAATTCATACATCAACGAGGTAGAAATGTGTCCTTGTTCACCCAATCAACGCATGGCTGAAAATCCAATACCAACCTAGTAACCAACCTTATGTTTGAAAAATGAGTGATTACTTTTTGTTTCATTTCACTTGATTGTATCATGTTTCTAGGCAAAATTTTAGTTACTTGTATTGCTAATGAATATTCATATTATATAATTATTTTTTATCATTCATTAATTTGTCTAGATTTAAGATAAAGAAAAAAAAAAATCTAGTAATATTGAAAAAAGTATGTAATTTATTGAACATGACATTTCAGATTTCTGAGACAAACAACTACTAATTGCATTGCTTCCCCTTCTATTCTTGAGGCTAAAGATAAAAGTATTTATCCAACTACAATAACAACAATTTTGGGTTCCACACACTACCATTTCTTACAACATTTGAAAACACTATTTGTGGTTGATGGAGCCATGAAGGTCTCTCTCTTTGCAATCCACACTATATACCAAAACAATTCTGGTCGACCCGCTCCGAACCAAAATGTAAATAAGCAAATTCCACATATTTTTGGATCTAGTTTTTTTTTTTTCCTCTCTATAGTTAGACATATGTAGATCCAAACATTTGTTCTTAATTTTGAGATTGAGTTTCAACATTTCACCATTTAATGAAATATTTTACAACTATTTAACCCTTATCTTTTATTTAAGTATTGAAACTAAAACAAGAGTTTAGATTCTCCACCTTCACAATGAGTTTAGATGGGATACAGCAAAAATGTAAGAAACAAGACATCGAAAAAGCTGTTAAAATCCAAACTATCAAAATGCTGTCTTGTCTGAATCTACACTTTTCCCACTTTCATTATCAAATCTGAAGATCAAAAGACTATATATATATCATCATCATCATTATCTTTGCTTAATCCACAAGTTTTAAAAAACAAAAATAAAAAAACATAATCAATCATACTTTTCTCTCCAAGAATAAACAAGAAAGAAAACCCAAGAAACTCCCAAAGCAATATCACCAAGAGCTTGTTTAGGCCATTCATAAGCAAGATCATCAATCCTCCACTCAAACAAAACTCTCCAGCTCGCCATCAACACATACAGAATCACAGACCCACCAGCAAAGAAACTATGAAACTCTCTGTCTTTAACAAAGGAAACCATGAACAGAACCAATCCAATTGCAAAGAGAAGCAAACCAGAGAATGACTGTGATATCTGTATGAGTAGTTCATCATGTGGTGTTGACCCTTTCAGTTTGCTAGCAATCTCACTCCCTGGTCCAAAGATTGATGCCTTCTCTGTGTAGAACATCATCAAAGTCCCACTTGTTAGAGCTATGATCGAATGTAGTATACAGATTACACGAAACAGGGATGGATTCATCGATATTGAACTAGTCATCATCAAGATTTTTGCAAGAATTACAAACAAGAAAAGCAAAAAAGACTATTTTTTCACAAACCCATTTACATAAAAGATCTAAAACATAAAGGAGAGAGATAAAAACTAGAAAGAGGAAGGTTTTGTTCACGGAGAAGCCATGAAGGAGAGAAAAGGTATGGCTTTTGGGAAGAGAGAAGATGAAATGATCTGATTTAGAGATTTGGAACTTTGATAGATTCCATGATTTTTTTCATATAATATAGTTTTTATATTGGTTATGTGGGTCACTCTTATAGAAAAGCTAGACAAATTCTAACCCCACGTCCAAGCTAAATTATTTTCATTAATAGTATGTACTAATTACTTAAGAGAAAAAAATTGGGTTGTGAATATTTTTATATGAGATTTGAGGTGGAGATATGATTTGAGAGATTCTATAAGACAAAAATATAAAAGAAGAATAATTGAAAAAAGCAATTAATATTTGTGGGGTCGAAAAAACATTTAGTCATGGACTCATTTTGTGACTTTGTGGAGCTAATTGATGTCATAAATAATATTTAAATATTGGATCTTCGTTGTAATATAATATCTTCACTTTTTATGCGAAGATGTTTTCTTGTGAAATAAAACAATAATAGTTTTTGGTGGGTCGACATACTGCATCAGTGGGGAAAATTACAAAATATATTATTGAAATCTCTTTCTTTTGATTCTTTTATGAAATTTGAGTTTTTGTACAAACAAAGAAACAAAATTGATTATACTATCATCAACTATGTCTAAAAGTTACAGCATTTAAGGGTAAAGTAGATAAAAAGGGTTACATAAATATTGCATTAAAAGATTATTAGTTGCAGAAATTATAGTTGATAATAAATAATTAGCTCTTAATTAAATTAATGCCAAGTGGAAAAGACTCAATGAGTACTATAATGGACCCACTTCGATGTTAATATATATCCATAGCCGACAAAAACAATTATCCAATTTCGGTTTAACTATTAGACCGGTTATAATTTCGGTTCTGCTTTTTTTTTTTTTTTACCATGAACCGAAACTGAAATGAAATTCAACAAAGAAGCTCAAGAATTTCAACTAACATATATAACAAAGACTTATAGTGATTTCAAGAAATTATATATAAACCAATTTATCAGTTAATTTAGTTAGAGATCAAAATTTCAGAACCACTTTTTGGATCAAAAGATTGGTTTCTTCTAACTACTTTAACTGTGAAAAAATTTGCATAAAGAAAAGATCTTACAAAACAAGAATCTCTATTTCATGTTTCTGGCACCAGCTGAAACTTTCCGGTGACGCTTTCTTCCACGTTGTCCCGGGATCTTCTTCCCCGTTGTGGCTTTACCGCCAGCTGATTTTCCGCGTGGCAGAACCAGTGGCACTGGAAGAATCCGAGAAGAAGGTTGAGGAGGTTTCATGTTCATCAAAATGTCTCTATGATAAACCTGTGTCATCAAAGAACAAAGGTCTCAACAAATCAAATTTAACTATTTTGTTAAGATAAACAAACTGTAATTTTTCTCTGCTTTTACCTGTTTTACAAAGTTACGTCTTTCGCAGTCCAAGAACATGTTGATGTTCCAATCCACTTTCTCTCTGATCTTGTCTCTTGCAATTGCAAAGCTTAGTTGATCTCTGGATGTAAACCGATCTACTTCGTTGAACCAAACACACGTGAAAAGATTTGTGATTGGTATGTGTTCTCTTATGATTGTACAACCTTCAGGAACATCTGCCAAACAATTCAAAAAGACTTCAAATTTGAGCTTAAAAGACAGATGGAAATGGAAGCTTTTCATTACATCCTCGAATCCTTAAAACCATTACCACTTGTTATTGGAAGCTTAGCCTCAGTGTAAGGTGTTAAACCTTCCTTTTTATAGAACTCCACTTGACGATCAATTGAGGCATTGTCGTATTTTCTGGCGGCTTTATTCGCCTCAGCCTCTACATACACATCAAAACGTCGGTAATGTCTCGAGATTGCGAAACTAGAATTCGTTCTCCACAAGAACCTGAACATTAAGAACAAATAAAGCTAGTCTTGACCTGAAAAAATCATACTGAAACTGACAGAAGTAAATCTATCTACCTTTCAAGGATTTGATATGGATCTACAACAAGCTGGAGCTTTGCATCAACCCATATAGAGTACCGGACATTTGGGAACATTCTATGCAATAGAAGCTTTGGAACCTGTAAAAAATGCATAAACGTCTAGCTCAATTTGTATTTCTTTACAATAAGGAAACATCCAAATCTTTGCTATCTATTTTTAAATCATTTGACCTTTCCATTACGCCTTGCATCGGTATAAGGGACATTATGCACAACAATGATCCTCCACAACCCCACTCTCTTGTTACCTTCTGTGTAACTCGAAGTGTTTTTAAGATATATATGCGTTTCTTCATCAACAAACATGTAGAAAGGGATGTTCTTCTTCGCCATTTCACTGATGTTCACTGGTTCTTGAATTATGTCATATTTCCCTGAAATATATTGAAACTCTGTGAGAAGAGAAGTAACAATATTTATGCACTACATGCCACAGAAATTTTCTCTTCCAACAAAAAAATACCAAATATCGCTGATGCAACAATCACATCATGGAACTGGTCCAACTCAGGAAGGATATCCTCATCGAGATCAAATCCAGTTCGATAACCCGGTTTTGTTCCTTTAACAAACCTTCCGAAATGAAAACAGAAATCAGACAAGTAAAGCTCGCCAGCTGATGGAGAAACCAAAGAGTTCAACCTAGAAGCTTACCCGCAATGCACTGTCATGGACTCTTTTATGTCAAAAGAGCTAGTCCTCTGCTCAAGAGAAGGACAACCTCCAAAATCCGAGCCTCCTTGACCTTCTTCACGTTTTACAGGACTCTCCTCATGGACATATGTCAAATTCTTCAGTACAGGAGATTCAAATGAATGCTTTGGCATATGCGCTAAAGCCTCTTCTGGAGATAAATAGCATACCGGACACGCTGAACAAACAAAAATTACAAATGGAGCAAGGTAAATGCAACTTCCTGTTCTACCAAACCCAAATACTAAAGACAAGTATCTAACTGAAGAAAGTGCTTACGGCGTGGTCCAGGCCTTCTAAATCCAGGTGGAGGCGGAGGAGGAAATGTAAAACTATCGCAAGGATGGCGCGACGGAGGCAAAGGAGGAGGATGTATGATGTCAACATCACTTCCTCTAATACCATTCCAAAGAAAAGACTCTCCAACGTGATCATTCTTAATACTATTTGTATAAAACGAACTCAATTCTCTAGTTATCGGTGTTTCTTTGCTTCCAAAATCCATCGTCTCAATACTCTGATGAATATTCGGACTATTACTCTCTGTTGAATCACACACATAAAAAATGCAGACATTGTTACCAATACATTCTCAAAACCAAAAACATCGAAAAGACTCGAGACTAACATTTACCTTTGTTGATAGTGTAAGAACCCAACACAAAGACAACAAAAGCAAGGCTGAGAAGGAGGAGCATTGCGACTCGTCTTCGACCTAAGTACCAGCAACACAAGAAGGAGAGAGATCTTTCCTTGTCTTTAGAATTTGAAGTAAGCATTGTTGTTGAAGCAGCAGAAGACAATACAGAGTCAATAACAGCTCAAGACTTGTGTTACTACTAGTGCAATGAGCCATATCCACTTCCTCATTGTCTCTTAAACCCTCTAATTCCACTTCTCATATCGAAATCAACCTAGAGCCAAACATCAAAGATCCAATTTTTCAATAAAATTTGCACAAAGATTCGATTTTTTTGGATTCCAGAATCAATAAAGGAACAAACTTTAATCAAATCTTGATTCAATCGAAAGCTAAAAACATTCAAGTAACCATCATTGAACAGAACCCACAAATCAAAATCTAATCCAATTAAAAAGGCTACAGATTTGGAGAAAAAGAGAATTTACCTTTTTGATGAATGTTCCAAATTGGTCTTTGGATTTACAAAATCAATAAATAGTTTGATGAATTCGTTTCGATCTGTAAACATTTAGTGTGGATTTGGGATTTGTCAACGATTCAGTGTGTGTTTGTTTCTCTACGTTACTTTTGAGGGGGTCATTAATTAAAAAAATATTTTTCTCTCTGGTTTTAGTATTTTTTATTTTTATTAAAACAGTGGAGATGTGTTGTGTTTTTTAGTCTTAAATTACTCAATGCTAAATTAAGCTCCATTAACGGATGAGATAAAGAGTTCCAATATATAGTTTTTGTCAACTCTAGTGTCAAACAAAAAATTAAACGGTATAGAAAGAAAACAAATGTTGGAAGGATTTAAAATCAAGTAGAGCTCCTAAGGGTTCGATTCAGAGATGCATTGTTAAAACTTAAAAGATATACTGGTTGGATCAACAAAAAATCTTATGTTCAAACTGTTTTGGCTAGATCAGCATTGGATTATGTTTTAGGTGGCATTAGAAAATTTGGGATCAGACTATTCGTCGGTATTCTCTTCGTGGGGATTAGTGGAATTTCAGTCCACCCGATTATCTATTTAAAAAAACTTACATTTTTAAATTTTCATGCAAAATTAATTAAATTTTGATTGTTTGCGATAGTAGATTTGTTTGTAACAGAAACATGTGTGTAAAAATCTTAAACGTTGTTTAAAATGAAACAAAATGAATAGACATATACTAACATTTCATAAAGAGGATTAAACCAAATATTAAACTGACCGTCTAGGATGATCCAATTTTAAACGATTTAATACCGCATGAACCGAATTCCTGATTTTTCACCGATTAGCCTAAATTCGTTTTGGGTGTACATGCAAACGCCATCTCGATTTGTAGAATATTGGTTCATACATTTAGAAAAATGAGAGATCAAGATGTTAGATGTTCATTTTGAAACCTAAGAGAACATCGACATATAAAGACTCTAAACACATTATGTTAGCAGATAATAGAAACATAAGAAGATGATGCCTAGCTTGAGTACAATGGTGTCATTCATATGGTTGATCATTGATGCATGAATTTATTATAATGCAGTACATATATACTATAGCCGCTCTCTAAAATAATACATGTGATCCTTGTAAAATTTTAGATATTAGCTGTTCTCTGATCAAATGGGGCCAGTGTTTTCTGTTTGTGTTTTGTCTAAAATGGAGAAGACAATTCCATTAAATTCGGTTGCAAGCATAATGTGGATAACCTCTTCTCCAATTATTAGGCAAAGAAACAGAAGTTGGTGATGAGAATAAAAATAGAGGGAAATTAGCTAAAAGATTGTTAGTAAAAGATATTATGATTACTTAACTTACATTATAATATTTATTTTCCAAACAAAAGAACCAAATTTAGAGTACAAAACCAAAAATAACTAAGACTATATAGAACAAGGGACATCAAAACCAATCTGAAACCCCAAGTCCATGTTCTGAAGTCCATAAGCCTATGAGTAGTGGAAACCGGAAAATCAAGAAAATAAGCTTAGCCTCTATTTCTATTGTAGGACATAACCTCTTTTATTTCCTACTATTTTTGTTGTAACCACAAGTTAAAACGTATCGATAAACCAAGACCATAGATCATTTTAAGATACATGATATTGATTTTTCCATGGCAATTAGATGCACATTAATCAATATGGAAATACAATTTTATTTTTTTATGGCAATTAGATGCACAGTAATATAAATTTTATAAAGTATATTTATATAAATATCAACATTATATTATGTAACATCTATAAACACATTAAAATGTTATGTCTCAGTTGGGATTATATTTGTAAGACATGTATTGGTAAACTAAGTTTGAAAAAATAAGGGAAATATATAGAAATTTCCACAATGGCATATGGTTTTAACCAAAGTAAGATTAATTTATTTAAATGATGTGTCCTTGACATTCCTTTTTTATCGATATATATATATAATACATGTTATACGTTTTAGTCGTGAGTTTGTAATGAATCTATCGTAACGTGAAAGTTGTTTCATTTCCGCTGCATATTAAGCAACATATGAATTTGAAAACATAATTAATTTATTAAAACCACATTTTCTATATAACTTATTCGATTTGATTAGTCATAAGATATAAAAGGTGAAATGATGCATAGCCATACATTTATTAATATAATTATTTGTGTTATAAGCGTAAATGCCTAATCACAAATCTCATAAGCATTGATCAATATGTAATTGATCAATAAGTAATGATAATAAAGAATCTTTTATTTGGTATCATCAAAATATTTGACAACACGTCTCTATGAAATTTATCTAAGAAATTTTTTTTATTATCGTCCATAAATTTTGATATATGAAATTAAATACGATAGAAAGAAAGAATAGTTCAAAAGAAGAATTTTCAATATCAAATCTGATCGGTAAATAGAAAAGCAATGAAATCTAAATGTTTATCCATCTTTTTTTTTGTTAGACTAAGATTGGTTGAATTTGATATACATTTCCAGATTTTACTTAAATTACACTTTTCATATTCATGAATATTTGAGTTTGTGTTAGGACAATCAATGTATCGATGACCAAAATATTCATGGTAGGAAATCTTTCTGATAGGAAATCTTTGAGACTGATAGCATTTCCGAGTTCACCTGCAAATAGTTTAACTGCTAGTCGCGCGTCCAGAAACTTGCAATTATGTGTCAAGTGGGCGACAGTGTAATGACCGTTTCAAATGATCAAAAGAATCAGTCCTTCGACCGCAGGAATGATCCGAGACATCATTTTTTGCGAATATCGATATCGAGGTGATCGTGAATCGGNATAGGAAATCTTTGAGACTGATAGCATTTTCGAGTTCACCTGCAAATAGTTTAACTGCTAGTCGCGCGTCCAGAAACTTGCAATTATGTGTCGAGTGGGCGACAGTGTAATGACCGTTTCAAATGATCAAAAGAATCAGTCCTTCGACCGCAGGAATTATCCGAGACATCATTTTTTGCGAATATCGATATCGAGGTGATCGTGAATCGGGAATTGGGTTACGACTCGGGAAAGTGAATGAGAAGTTTGATCAAGTTATTACACCTAATATTTGATCAAGGATAATGCAATAGAATTGATGGGATCAAAATCCATACATGTCGGGATTATTTTGACGGAACTGCTATTTCCCGATAAACGTGCAAATGATCAGATGATGAACCTATGACCAAGTTTCGTTCTGGAGTTGCATTAAGTGCTTGAGGTGCTCAATATCTTCAATGTTAAGTTATCCAACAAGCAACANAGATGATGAACCTATGACCAAGTTTCGTTCTAGAGTTGCATTAAGTGCTTGAGGTGCTCAATATCTTCAATGTTAAGTTATCCAGCAAGCAACAAGCACCCAGCTCATTCATACCAAGCAGCTGGACACATGTCGCGAGAAGAGACGTGATCGGTGTCACCTTGCTTCCACCTCTCTTGTGATGCAGCTGCTACCACCCACAAACCCTAGCACTATATATAGCCTTCATAACCTTAGGAAAAACATAGTTTTCAGAAACCACATGTTTTCCTTACATAACCATAAATTTCTCCGAGACACGATTATCGAGCTTTTGGTCGGGAAACATCCTCGGTAAGGTAAAAATTTCCAAACTCCCTAGTCTAGCTATTTTATAGGTCTTGAGCTAGAATATGACCTCAGAATTCCAATTGGAATGGCCGTTTCAGCACAAACGCTGNAAATGACCGTTTTAGCAGAAACGCTGCCCATTTTACTGGAAGATATTTCGGTCATCAATACATGTGTAAATCAATTTAAGATACATGATATTGATTTTTCATGGCAATTAGATGCACATTAATCAATATAGAAATACAATTTTATTTTTTATGGCAATTAGATGCACAGTAATATAAATTTTATAAAGTATATTTATATAAATATCAACATTATATTATGTAACATCTATACAAACATTAAAATGTTATGTCTCAATTGGGACTATGTAACATCTATAAAAACTTCTGAGGAAATTTCAAACTCCCTCAGTCGAACGGTCTCTGTGGAAGCAGCATCGATCCGAGGTACACAATGTTNTGAACGGTCTCTGTGGAAGCAACATCGATCCGAGGTACACAGTGTTTTGTTGATGGCTCGTGGAAAGAAATAGACGCTGTCTCGGGTATTGGTTGAGTCTGTCTTCACGATCAGACAATGACCTTATTGGGGTGTCGGAACCTATGTAGGAGCATTTCTCCACTCTCCTGCGAATTTGAGACTCTTATCTGGACTATGGAGTGCATGCTCTCAAACCAAAAGTTTGAAATTACTTTTCTCACGGATTCCATGGAACTGGTGAAGATGACATCATCTCCTTCTGCTTGGCCGGCTTTCAGTACGCATCTCGAAGTTTTTACAAGTCTACAAGCGAGATTCTCAATCTTTCAGTTTTTTCCGATCCCACGTGATATGAACATTAAGGCCGACAAATTGGCCCGGAGTACCAGGTGTTATAGTGTAGACTTGATACATGTAAACGATTGTCCCCCGGTTTGGCTTACTGAACCGATATGAGGACGAGGTTGCTAAAAAAAATGAGAAAAAAAAATTGGGATTATATTTGTAAGACATATATTGGTAAACTAAGTTTGAAGAAATAAAGGAAATATATAGAGATTTCCACAATGGCATATGGTTTTAACCAAAATAAGATTAATTTATCTAAATGATGTGTCCTTGACATTCCTTTTTTATCGATATATATAAAATACATGTTATACATTTTAGTCGTGAGTTTGTAATGAATCTAACGTAATGTGAAAGTTGTTTCATTTCCGCTGCATATTAAACAACATATGAATTTGAAAACATAACTAATTTATTAAAACCACATTTTCTATATAACTTATTCGATTTGACTAGTCATCTATATATATAAAGTTAGTTTTTCTCTCTTTTGGTGAAGACACATCATCAACCACATCATTCCAATATTTAATTTTTAAAAATAATTAAGTTAATATATATTCACATATTAATTACATCTTTAATTTCAGTACATTTAATTACGAAAGAAATTTCAAAAGTCATACATGATATCAGTCCTAAAAATATGGAATCATATTAATATTAATGTTCGATTTAAAAATATAAAATTAAGTATTTTTATTAATAATAATATTAAATAATTATTTAAAATAAATATTTATGTTGAACTCTTTTGGTATAGAACTGAAAAGTCACCAAATTGGTTAATCTGAATTGAACATTTAAATGTAATTGTTAATAATCCTTAATCTAGCAAAAAAAGAAGAATATGGCAGGTAGACAATCTTTAAACATGGGAATATCATTCTTTGTACGATCGCCAACGTTAGCGATCAACGACTGTAATTTACACGCAAATGATTGACGATCGCATATATAAGTTACTTGCATAGCTGACCCGATATTATGATCACATCATCATCCACATGGATAACACATAACTTTTATATTAAATTTTTACAAAATAATTTAATTCAACATCTACTTAACATTTTAATTACACTTTTGTACTAATATATTCAATTACAAAAGAAATTTGAAAAGTCATTCATGATATCGTCTCTCAATATATATAAATTATATTAAATATTAGTATTAAAAATTCACAATCTAAAACTAAGTTTTTTTATTAATATAAAGTAATGACTCTGAACCAATATAATCAATATTTAAATTTTTGAAAACAATTATATTAAGTAATGACTTGAAAGGAATCTAAATCATAAAATTGCAAATTTCAAATTAAAACATTAATAGGTTACCAACATTAATATATCTGAAACAATGAATTGGAATTTTATGTTGAACTCTTTTAGTAAAGAAATATAAAAATTACACATAACAAAATTAGTTAATCCAAGAGAAAATTTCAAAACTACCCTTTTTATTCAACCATTTTCATAAATACCAATTTTTTTAGCTATTTAAAAAAAATATATTAGTTTTAATCTAAATTGGGAAACTTTAAGAAACTAACACTTTTGAATAACTTCTTTTCAAAACTACCACTTTTGGTCTATTTGCAAAAATACCATCATTTACTAAAGTTATTTTTCATTACAATTTACAAATTTGCTAAGGTTTAGAGTTTTGGGATTTAAGGTTTAGTAAAATGATAGGGTTTATGATTGATTTAGGGTTTCTAGGGTTTATAATTTAGGGTTAAACTCTTACAAAATTAGGGTTTAATTTTTAATAACTGTTAGCTAGGGTTTAATTGTTGGGATTTAGGGTTTATATTTTAGGGGTTAGGGTTTATTAGGGGTGAGAAGGCTTTTTGGGATTTATGATTTTAGGGTTTTGGGTTTTTAAACCTTAAACCCTAATCCTATAAGATTTTAGCCATAAATTCAACCTTAAATCAACCCGAAATCTAAAAAGGGTATTTAAAAAAAAAAAAAAAAGAGGATAATTTTGAACAGGGGCATGTGNGAAATCTAAAAAGGGTATTTTAAAAAAGAAAAAAAAGAGGATAATTTTGAACAGGGGCATGTGAAAAAGGCCTTTATAAAAATTTCACTTAATGGAATCTATTTATTCATATATCACCACTATAAATATCTTCAATTAAATCCTCGAAAATAAAATAATAGGAAGATAGACAATCTTTAATTTCTCAACGACAAAATCCCGTTATTATCTTTCATAGTTCGAAAGAGATAATCGGTCTCTTGAAGCCTCGAATGATATTCTCTAATAACTAACAAAGTTAATCGTGTGAAAGATATCAAATCTGTTTCGCACATCAACCATCAATATGAAAAACATGAAATTTTTTATGAAAGGCAATAAGTTTAAATTTCCATTATTAACCCCATAATTGGGAAATGAGAAGAGAAAAACGTTATCTTAAAACATCGAACGACATTCTCTAACAACAAACACATTTAATCATTTGAAATATATTACTATGTTTTAAACATTAATCATCAGTATTTTTAAAAATATTAATCGTCAATATAAAAATTTAGAAACCANAAATATATTACTATGTTTTAAACATTAATCATCAGTATTTTTAAAAATATTAATCGTCAATATAAAAATTTAGAAACCAAATTACAATTTATGGTGATTAAAAACACTAATTTTAATTATATAATATGTTATATTTATAAATATTTGATTGT
>OVAP01003278.1:0-11320 GCA_900406295.1 Aurinia saxatilis
CACACGCACACGCACACGCACACGCACACACACACACACACACACACACACTACACACATCGGAAGCTCCGGCAAGTATTGTCGACGTTTGGAAGCAGACGCATCGGAAGCCAGATGGTACCTGACTCTCCAAGCGGGTGGAGCAATTCCATACCGAGATCACTTCCGGAGCCTAGGAAGTTTATTCCCAGTCCTCCACCCCTGATAGCCAACCAATCGAACTAACGTCGGAAAATGTCAACTGCATTGCAACCGAGATTTTTTTACATTTATTAAGTATTATTTTTATCACATACATATATATAGTATAATACTTAATTATATATATACTTAATTCATTTACTTACTAATAGTAACTTTTTAATATTTACTTCTGTTTTCATTACATTTTTATATAGATTTTTCCCCCTAAATAGGGGAAAGTTGCATGTGTGGGATCTCTTCGGCTCGGCGAATCTTTGGATCGGATCTGTCCTCTCCCGCACCCAGACCCCGTACTCCGGGCACATCTCGAACAATCGAACGAGCTGAATCGTCGACTGAGCGAGCGGGTCGAGCAATTGGAGCGAGGAAAGAAGGGATATGACATGTTGTTCGACTATGTTAGGTCCCATGATCCTAACTTCTAGAGCCTTCTCGCCCAAACCCGAGCTGCCAAAGCCGCTACCGGAGCATCGACACAATAGTCCGTTCACGAGAACAACGACAATATCTAGTTTCCAATTTTTACTTTATTTTTCGTATTTCGTAAAACATTTTCTATTTTATGTAATATTCTTTTTATATAAATATTTTTATTTGGTTTTTATGTTTTTAATGATTTTTTTTTAATGTAATATACAATGTTTCATCGCAAAAACCTCGCAAACGCCATGCAAGGTGATTTGTCGCAAATGCCACGCAAATCTAACGTCAAATATTCCCTCGCAAAGTCGTCTCAAGGTCGCCGTAAATGCTTTATTGCAAATCCCTCGCAAGTGTCCAACGCAAAGACCTCGCAAAGTTCCGTCGCAAATACAACACAAATTCCTCGCAAAGACCTTGTCAATCTTGCGACGGTTTTGCGTCTCTCTTATATCCTCCCAGCAAATCCCTCGCAAACTCTGCGACAGATTTGTGACGCTTTCCCCTTTGCTTTGCAAGACCGTCGCAAATTCTTGGCTTCTAACTTGCGACGAAAATATATGTCGTTGCGACGTTTTCGAGTTTGCGACGCGCTGATTGCGACAAACATCAAAACGTCGCAGATGCCCGCAAAGTTTCATTTGTGATAGTCTTGCGATGTTTCCGACCGTAGCAAAACATTGTATGGATGTTGCACTATTAATAAAAATAAAAAAATCACATATATTCATTTTGTTATCAATACAAAATTACTTTCTACGGACTTAGGGATTAATTTGAATTGGTTCAAATTTATTTTCGCTATAAGAAAAAAACATTGATAAAAGTTGAATTATGAAGTATGAACACAAATTTTTTGAAATGATATTTATTGAGTCTGTGGTAGTCTTGGAACATGGTATGGTAGTTATGAAATGATATTTCCACGTCATACAAATTTTTTACAGATGCTAATTAAATATTGTCCTCATGTATAAGCTAGCTAGGATAACATCATATCAAACCTCAGTAGATTTATTGAGTCTGTTCGGTTTCGTAATGTAAGGTTGTTTATACTTGGTATTAAAGATGAATTTAATTAGAGTCGATGATTGACATAAAATTGGTTTTAAATGTTTTTGTAACTAATTTGACATAAGAAACGGAAAGAGATATTTAAAAATAAAAATAAAAAGTTCAGAAACGGTTCGGAGGAAGGTTAGTGCAAATGACGTTGTGCGTTACTACGTTGATCAGTTGCAGAGAGAGACCCTTTTTCGAAACAGTCCAAACTGACACGTGGCAGTTTGCTTAATGGACGACAGTTGGTTGTTTGTTGAGAATGAGAGGATTTACAGCCTCGATTTTTGCTTTTTCAAAAACAAATTTTAAATAAAATGATGATTTTACATTCCAATTGGCCAACTATTTGTCGTTATTTCCATATCATCAAACTTTGGATTTTTAATTTAATTTTATCCCGACCATTAAACTTTAACATGTCATTAATCTTTTGTGTGGCCGTTTCTTTGTAACAAGTTTACGAAACAGAATATTAATCCTATCATGAAATATATATCTAACCATATGAATGAAGTTTCCTTTCATGAATGTATATGATTTCAATAAAACAATTTTGTTTTTAAATTTTTAAAAATGGTTTTCATGTCTGGTGATGGGGAATCTAAAGAATGCCAAGAGATGCACATTTTTTTTTTTTTGGGCTATTTTTGAAAAATATATTATTTTCAATTTAAATTCAATATAAATTATTATTTTTAATATTTTAAAATATTTTAAAATATTTTAAAATATTTTATAATATTTTGTAGGATTGTAGGGTTTAGAATATAGGGTTTATGATTATATTATAAACCCTAAAAAGGATTTAATCCTTAATAAATCCAAAACTCCTCAAATATAAATCATAATACTTCAAACATAAACTTAAATAGTTTGTAAAACACTACACCTCAACCCTACAAGATTTAAACACTAAATTAAATTTTAAATCAACCCTAAATCCAAAAAGATATTTTTAAAAATAAATAGCGGTATTTTTTAAAGGAGCATATTGAAAAATGCATTTCTTAGAATTTTTCTTTGTTGACATACCAAATTTATTATAGTATTGTATTGTTTTAAAACTGAAAGAATGGAGATGTATCAATACCAAAATACATCTATCAATCCGGTAACCAAATTTGTTATACTTCAAACCAGTATAGTTCTTTTAGAAAATAAATGTGACATTAAATACTAGTATATTATTTAAGTAATAACCGTGTTTGAAAAAACGCTTTATTCTTAATTACTATATACTAACTAAAATTTTCAAAAATGTAGACTGGATAAAAAGTATTTTGTAACTGTTGTAAAAACATTATTTGATTGCATTGAATCCATTGATACTGCATTATTGTCCGGTCGATTTTGATACAAAAGTACAACAGTTTTGTAATTGAAAAAATTAAAAACTTTTTTTTTTCTATATTGAAAAATGATTTTTGTGCTTATTGATATCCCAAATTTGTAATATTGTGCCGTTTTAAAACTAACAGATTAGAGAGATGTCAAATATCAAAATGTACCTATTAAACCAGTAAAAAAATTTGTTGTACTTTTAACCAGTTTAGTTTTTTTTTTTAGAAAATAAGTGTAACATAAACTACCTAAATTATTCAAACAATAACTGTGTTTTTAGAAAAAAATAGTTTTAAAAAAAAATTATTTACCAATGGTAACTAAAATTTTCAAAAATTTAGATTAGATAAAACTATTTTGTAGATGTTTGTTTTTCTTCTTTTTGTTCAAATTTTGTAACTGTTAATTTCTTTTTATCTTTTTTTTTTAAAAAACGTCTGGAATATATTGATCAAGTCCAAGAGAAAGGTACATCAAAGATGCGGAAAGGGGAAAGAAAAAATAAGAGAAACCACAATCGAGCATCACAATCCTAATCATAAGGATTTCTAGATAATAGATGAGGCCTCTCGTAGTAACCGGTCTTGAATCCACGCAGGACCCCCCAAAGCGAGGTAAGATTGGAAACGTCCATCGCATACATCGCGAAATACAACACTCTTCGCGATGTCCCTAGAGATTGTATTGGCAGAGTGATGACTAAGCTCGAATGTAACACTCTCAAAAGACGGGAGAAGTTGCTAAACAGAGTATATTAAGTACTTGTATTTCGGCCATGAAGAGGGTTTGGAGATGGCTTCATAGGCCGCCGTGCAGTCCAAAGATATGATCACCCTTAGATAATGTAAATCGTGAAGGCATTGTAGTGTCCACCCTATCACACGGAGCTCTGCTGTAATACGGTTGTATGCTCCCGTGAAAGCTTCGCGCGAGTGTGTCAAAGCCTCTTCTCGATGGTCGCGTGCCAACCATGCACCACCAAAGTGGTTATGTTCTGTTCACCATGAAGCATGGATATTACACTTAATCATCCCCTGAAGAGGAGCCTTCCATTGATGGGCTAGGAGGGAAATTATACGAGGAGCAAGTGTAGTGGTATCAGCATTAAGTTCATGTAAGTCAAACCATAAACTAGCTTCCACATTGGCCTCCTGCAAGAGTTTCGTAATGTCCGATTGAATCTGTTCATAGATGATCTTGTTTCGCGAGCGCCAGGTTAACCATAACAGCCATGGGATAGCTCTGCGATGATTTATCTCAATGGTCGGGTCCTTGATAGCATTGAAAAGGTAAGACATGTTCTCAGCTAGTGATTGCGAGAAATCATTTACCAGGGCAGAGATGTGAGCCAAAGACCAGAACTGTTTGGCATGGGAGCATTCAAACAGCAAGTGCAAGATTGTCTCAGGAGCGGTGTTGCACAACTTACATTGACTGTCAACGAGAATTCCCCTGGATTGGATCCGTGTTGAAACAGCGAGAGACCCAAAGAGACTTCGCCAGAGGAACATACGTATTTTGGGTTTTGTTTTGATCTTCCAAATGCGACGCTTCAACGGAATCAAATCATGGGCAGTCACAGGTATTTCTTGGGGATCCGGAGTTAAATTATTGCGAGCCAATGACCACTTTTAACCGTGTAGGAGCCATGCTTTGTGTGAGCCCACACATAATAATCCTCCAGAGAACTTGGTCTCATCCGCTTGATTTGAGCAATGTCACGCGGAACAGAGCATCTAACTTCTCGGTGTCCTACTGGTAGTTGGGAAGAATCAGGTCTGATACATTTAAGGATAGGTTTATGACATGTTGTTTGTTATGGGGATGACGAGGATGAGAATCCAAGAGCCATTTGTTGAACCACACTCTGGTATTGACCCCATTACCAATCAATCTTTGTAGCCCTTTGGTGAGTAACTCCAGACCATGCATAATACATCTCCAGACAAACGATGGTCGAAATCCTGTCCCACACCTTAGAAATTCAGAGTTAGCAAAGTATCTACCTTTGTAGATTTGAGCTAGCAAAGAAGATGGTTCACTAAGAATGCGCCAAGCTTGCTTTGCGAGGAGGGCTTGATTAAAATCACCAATGTCACGAAAACCCAACCCTCCTTCGTCATTTAATTTACACATTTTCTTCCATGCAACCCAATGTATTTTGCGTTTTTTGTCGCAAGCATTCTACCAAAACCTCCGCCATAGCACTCATAATCTTTTTGCATTGTGTCTTGGTTAATTTAAAACACGACGTAGCATACACGGGGAGAGCCATAACTATCGATTTGAGAAGTATTTCCTTGCCTTCAAGAGAGAGAGTTTTAGCATACCATGTAGGGAAATGCTTATTCAGACGCTCCGTGATAAAAGCTAAGAGTTGTTGCTTTGACCCGCCAAAACTTTCCTATAAACCAAGGTATGAACCTGTTACGCTTTCTTAATCGATGTTTAATCTTTCAGCCAAAAACCGACGCATGGGGGGATCAATGTCCTTACCAAATGAAATGGCCGTTTGGAAGTTGATTTGTTGACCCGTAGCATCACCATAAAGCTGTAAGCAATGAAGGAATTTGGTGGCTTCATCAAGCGTGGCTTTGCACAAAAACAGGTTATCATCCACAAATAAGAGGTGTTGAACGGGGGGACGATTCTTTGTAAGACGCATACCCGAGATCCGACCATCCTTTTATGCCTTATTCATAACATGAACCAAAGCTCCAGCGCATAAGATAAATAGAAATGGCGAAAGAGGATCTCCTTGAGGAACCCCACGCTCTGGCTGAATGTGTCTGTGTGCTTGACCATTGAGTAAGACCGTGTAAGAAACCAAAGTTATACAAAACATAACCCATTCAATGCATTTGCCATCGAAGCCCAAACGAGTAAACAACATCCTGAGGAAATTCCACTCCACTCTGCCGTAGGCTTTAGACATGTCAGTTTTGATGGCGATATAAGCCCCCTTACAATTCTGGTTGGTCCGTATGGCATGGACCATCTCATGAGCGATCAACAGGTTATCCGAGATTAGCCTGCCTGCAACAAAAGCACCTTGTGTAGGGGATACTAGCTGCGGTAAGATCTTTTTGAGACGAGAATAGAGGATTGTTGAGACGATCTTGTAACATGCGGAGCACATACTGAATGGTCTTAAATCTCGCATACTCGATGCATTGGGGACCTCAGGAAGAAGACAGATTTGGGTAAAGTTCCAGTCAAGAGGGAACTGGCCTGTGAAAAAAAATCTGCTTGATCTCCACAAATACTTGTGTTTTAATGATGGACATAAATTCTTGGAAGAATTTAGCCGTCATACCATCCGCACCCGGTGCGCTATCAGCCTTTAAGCTCTTGACTGCACGACGTATTTCTGCATCTTTGACCTGGCGCGTGAGTGTTGCATTCATAGTATCTGTAACACGCGGTTCTAAACCAGCCAATAACTCCGAAGGGTCCCCAAGATTAGAAGAGCTGAACATATCGCGAAAATATTGCACAACAATTTCCCCTTTAGCTCCTTCTTCAAAGTGTTCATGTCCCAAATCATTATTGAGTACCATAATCTGATTTTTGAGACGCCGACCCTTGACTTTATCGTGAAAGAAACTCGTATTTTTATCACCATCATATAACCATGACTCTTTGCTCCGTAACTTCCAATATTGTTTTTCTTCCTTCTCAGCATGTTGAAGAGAGAGTTTGAATTGAGCCAGTTACCCCTGTCTGGGCTCACCTTAGACACCTCTGCTTCTAGTTATTTTCGGAGGTAAACGATGCAGGTCTTGGACTTAGACTGTGAAGTCTGTTTCCATCGCGACAATTCCTTTCTACAGTTAGCTATATGATCAGAGACAGTCTAATGAACAAATTTTGTAGTAGACGTCCAACCACGGTTAATGACCTCATAAATCCCCTTTTTTTTAACCATCGACGGTCGAAGCAGAACCGCCCTCGGAATTGAGTGTGAGCAGCCACCATTCGGGTCAACATGGAGCGATGATCAAATTCACGAAGATCCAGATATTTTGTGTTCGATCTCGGGAAAAGACGAAACCATTCAGAATTTCCAAAAGAGCGGTCTAGTTGACACTGAAGGTAATCATCTCCACGATGCACCGCCCAGGAAAATGTGTTTCCCACCGTAGATAAACCTTGATATTGCAGTCACGAACAAAAGTGCGGAAAGGAAAAAACGTGTGTTCATCTTCATGCGCACCACCAAGCCGTTCTGAGTTGTTTAAAATTTCATTGAAGTCTCCATCTAGCAACCATGCTGCATTTCTTGTTGCACCAAACTGTGCGATATCAGTCCAAACAAAACGACGACGGTGATAGACTGGATCACCATAGAAGGAAGTAGTAAAATACACTAAGCCACCTACTGTAACTTTGACATCTTTCCATCTTGATTTAGATGATAGAACCACCACTTGATGCGAATCTTTCCAAAAAAGTGCCAAGCCTCCACTTAGACCAAGTGGATCCACTAAATGAGAATATGTTTATCTTAATGAATGTTGGAGGTTAATCACGTACGCACTAGAATTTTTAATCTCAAGGAGAAACATAAAGTCTGGGATGTGTTTAGAGCACAATTCCCTTAGGCGTCGAACTGTCAAGTTGTTTCCCAGTCCTTGACACCTCCAAGTGAGTGTCGTCATATGGAGGGGTTGGATGGTTTCTGGACAACCACCGAACCCGCATCATGTTTAACAATCTTAGAAGGTGTTGATGGACCATCATGAGCTTTACGATTGGTAATATCACCAATCGGTTGGGCGTGAGCCAAAATAGCATTGGAGACATTGTACTGAGACTCTCCCTTTTGTGAACGTTATTGGCGCCTCCAAAGGGATTTAAACTGACTGGAATTCTTGCTTTTGTACCCCACCGAGGAAGAGGCAGACTCTGTTGAACCCAAATGAAATTCTGGAGCTTCCTGAACTGAGGTGGTGAGAACTCGTTGGGGACACATAGCTCGGACCAAAAGATGACACTGAAGGTAATCATCTCCACGATGCACCACCCAGGAAAATTTGTTTCCCACCGTAGATAATTCCTTGATATTGCAGTCACAAACAAAAGTGCGGAAAGGGAAACACGTGTGCTCATCTTTATGCGCACCACCAAGCCGTTCCGAGTTGTTCAAAATTTCATTGAAATCTCCAACTAGCAACCATGCTGCATATCTTGTTGCACCAAACTGTGCGATATCAATTCAAACAAAACGACGACGGTGTTAGACTGGATCACCATAGACGAAAGTAGTAAAATACACTAAGCCACCCACTGTAACTTTGACAGGGGGCACCTCTGTTTTTCATGTGTTAATCGGAGGCAATGGAAACACTTCTTACGAAAGCGTTCGTATTCAATCTCAACCATAGCCGACTGTCCACCAGGTAGAGTGACTGTCTTCGTAGTCCTAGCAGGATCATCAAGTCTGAAGTAAATCTGGACCCGGACATACGTATTATAATGAGACTTCTCCGGATCAAAAGCCACTTCTTTGACAGCACCGATCTTGTCAACGATCCGACGAAACGTTGCAGGTGCAAAGTAGTCCTCGTGAATGCCTTTGATTCGAATCCAAATCAATGCAGTAGATAGAAAATCCGTAGGGGGATCTGGAACCCATCGCGCCAACACCATCCCAAAGTTATCAAAAGTTCAGAAAGCAGATTTAATGACTGTTGCAATGTCGCTCTCCAGTTGAAAGAAGAACTGCCTGTTTTTAGAGAGTACACGGCCACGAACACGATTATAAATCTTCCAAACACGCGGCATGGTTTTCAGCATACGCCCCATATGCTGGCAAGATGGGTTGAGTAACCGTCCGATAACACTTAAAGAGTTACCTTGCATTGCACTGTATTGGCCCCCATCATCTAGACGGATAGGTTCATCTTCTTCGATCGACATTCCTTTGAGAGAAAGGTTCAGAGAACCGTCCATAAGCAAGTACCAAAGGAGATGCTTTAAACGGATTCACCACAAGAAACAAATCTTAAAGAAGAAAACGAATGACGGCGGAAGGGAAAAATAATGAGAAAACCCTAGAAAAACACAACGAATTCTTGAAGATTTGAAGGAATATCGGCTATGAATCCGTATTGTGCCGTTTTAAAACAAAACAAATGAGAGAGATGTCAAATATCAAAATGTACCTATTAAACCAATAAAATTTTTTGTTATACTTTTAATCAGTTTAGTTTTTTTTATAGAAAATAAGTGTAACATAAACTACCTAAATTATTCAAACAATTGTGTTTTTAGAAAAAAAAAGTAAAAAAAAAATTTTAGTTACCAATGCTAATTTAAATTTTCAAAAATTTAGATTGGATAAAACTATTTTGTAACTGTTTTGTTTTTCTTCTTTTTGTTCAAATTTTGTAACTGTTAATTTCTTTATATCTGATACTAGTTTATTGTCTGGTCCATTTTGCTGCAAAAATACAACTACTTTAATTCAAATAATTCAAAAACTTGAGCATTTAGTTTTTGTTTAAAATGGCATACAGGCTGGCTTAAGCCAGTCAAAAGTCAGATATGCATAAAAAACTGTCTTTACCCAAACGGCCAAACCTAACCGTTATCGTCTTTTATTTCAGATATTTTAGTTTTAATTTAATTGTTTTTTGAAAAAATAAAACAACTTTCTAAATTTTCACTTCAGTTTGGCGAATAATATCAGAGCTTTCCTTGTAGGTTTCCGTGATATTTCGGTTTAACTTCCCACATTAACCCCACTCTCTCCTCTCGGGCGTGTATTTCATTCCCAAACCTCGTGTGTAACGCACGTTCGTACGATTTGACGAGTGAGGACACACAGATGTAGCGAGATAACGACACGTGGAAAAGCTACAGCTGTATCCCAAAACTTTCAAAACGGCTTGCGTGGAAGAAGCGGTGCCCTTGGGACCATGACTTTCTCAACCGGTCACCGGTCTCTCTCTCTTATAAATACCTTTCTCTCCACCGAAGAAGAGAAGAGAAATCTCTTCTCTTCTCCTCTCTAATGGCGGATCGTGTTAAGGGTCCATGGAGCCAAGAAGAAGACGAGCAGTTACGTAGGATGGTGGAGAAATATGGGCCAAGGAACTGGTCGGCGATTAGCAAATCGGTTCCTGGTCGATCTGGTAAATCTTGTAGGTTACGGTGGTGTAATCAGTTATCTCCGGAGGTTGAGCACCGTCCTTTTTCTCCGGAGGAAGACGAGACGATTGTCTCTGCTCGCGCTAAGTTCGGTAACAAATGGGCCACCATTGCTCGTCTTCTCAACGGTCGTACGGATAACGCCGTCAAGAATCACTGGAACTCGACGCTCAAGCGGAAATGCTGCAGCGACGGCGGCGGCGGCGGAGGAGGAGGAGATTGTGGTAATTTCGAGGAGAGTCAGGATCGGCCGAAGAAGAGACGATCGGTGAGTGCTGATTCTGTTCAGGTGGATACTGGATTGTACATGAGTCCCGAGAGTCCTAACGGAATTGATGTTGCTCAGCTTTTCAAGCCAATGCCGGTCTCCGCCGGTGGATTCACCGTGCCTCCTCAGCCGGTGGAGATGTCTTCCTCCTCGGAAGATCCGCCCACGTCACTGAGCCTTTCGCTTCCCGAAGCTGAGAACACTAGTTCGTTGATGTTTCCGAAATTCGAGAGTCAGATGAAGATCAATGTGGAGGAGGAGAGAGGAGGTAGAGGAGAGTTTATGATGGTGGTGCAGGAGATGATTAAGTCAGAAGTGAGGAGTTACATGGCGGAGTTGCACATAAATAATAACGGTGGTGGTTTCAGAGATTTTGGAATAATACCCAAAATTGAGTAGTTTTTTTTTTTTTTAGAGCCTTAGGAACTCGAATCCATTTCAGAATTTCAACAAGCAGTCATTTTTGGGTGAAATGTACAGACGAAATTAAATTGGATAATAATAAAAATTCTCTATGGAATAATCTTTAAACATAATCTCCAAACTGTTAACCAAAATTTTGAACGATTCTCTCAAATTTCCCAAATGAGTAACATAGCTTGCCACATCGTACATGGTCAACAGTCGCATTTTTTAAGACAAATATACTAATTTAGTTGATAGATAGATTCATTATATATAATCAATATTCAAAGGTTTTCTACAATTTCTGTAGTCGCATTTCATACATTCCATACAATATCATTCAACGGACTGTATATGTATATTTTTAAAATTCCCTTAAAAGCCTTTTAACAATGTTTATTGTTTATTTGTTTGTCAAACAATATATATATATATATATATATATATATATATATATATATATAT
>OVAP01003279.1:0-17075 GCA_900406295.1 Aurinia saxatilis
TGGCTCAGCTGCAACTTCTGTCTCCTGACTAGCCATGATCATATCAGGTTAGGTAGCTGCTAAGCTAAGAATGTTCATTGGTGGTGTTTGTAAACGTGGTGCCGGATTTTTTATCGTCGCTATTGTGACTCTGTATAGGCTTAAAACTCCAATTTATCCTTGGTTTGGTATTGGATGGATTGTGGTCTTACCTTATGTCTTTATCAATATTTCAGGAACCAGTTACTAACATATCACCATGTGGAAAAGAGCTTCCTTTGACCATGTTAGTTCATCTTGTTAAGATTACTATATATATATATATATTTATATATCATAGTAGCCCCTTACATAGACATTTAAACCGTTAAAACTAATACCATTGCTAATCATTGTCTACCCCACACATAAGCCATCACAACCTTTTAGTAGTTGTATTATACATCATTGTAGACTATGATAAATAAATACATATCGTGTATTCGTGTACCAGATATTGAACCGGTTATAGAATGAATAAATGTACTTGATCACGAGCAGTATAATTGATGTATAGAATATCCAGAGCAGTATACATCTAATAATTGATGTATACATCTAATACTCATTGCCCTTGATCAATAATTGATGCACATGTAACAATCAAAGAGAATCTAATATGACAATTTCTACTAAAAAAGTTCGTCGTTAACTTACATAAAAAATTATTCTTTACTTTGTTTAGTTTTATTTTTGTCCAACAATGGTGGTTTTGATATTACTTTCTTCGAACTAACACAATATATAGACAGTATACAATCGTTGTATATGTCTCCACTGATATTGGGCGAGGTTGCACCCTATTATCCAGTGGATCCTTCTCTGTCACCGTGTCTCGATAACCCACATTTGTGTCAGATAGACTAATACTTATTTCCATCCTACTGCATAATATCTCTTCATCTTCAGAATGATACTACTATCATTAACCAGTTGAAAGTCTCATGTCACCTAATTTCGATTTTTTTCATGGTCAGTTAGCCAATTAACTGACCAAATAGAGTCATACAGTTAATTGACCCAATATACAGGCCCGGTCCTAGACTAAAACCCAAGAAGCAAGGACTTTAGGCGTCTTTATATATATAACTAAATCTAGGGGCAACATTTACTTAAAGTTCTATTGTAGTATAGTGGTTGAGTGGTATTGTAGTAAAGACACTGATTCATACTGAATGAATTGAACAACATTTAATCGATGTTGCTAGTTGTGGTTGTGGATGGAGCTATTTGAGATCATATTTTGATTCAAAAGGAGAGTAGTTGAGTTCATCATCCGAGAGAAAAGGAGGTGGCATTATAATACCGAACCAAGGAAAACCGGCTAAATCGAACTAAAACGAAAGAGAAAAGAGTAAGGGTAAAATCGTCAATGAAGTAAGCAGAAGCCCTTTCTTCAGTCTCCTCGGGCATCACTTCTCCTGCAATTACTCTCGCCGGACTATCGAAACCGAAGAGCATCCGTCGATCGGTAATTCCGAGATTCCCTTCTCTTACTCTGAGTTTTTTGGAACATTACTTTCGATTAAGAAGAGCACTTGTGTTTCATTTTAGTTGTAATGGGATCTTATTAGGTTTTGGTTTGGAAACCCAGATTTGGTAGGATCATCCTCAAATCTCTGTATTTTCTTTACGACGTGTGATTATGATATCCGAATATCATTTTTCTGTAGATTTTGTATGCATCATCTCTCTCTTCTTCGTTTTTTATTATGCGTCGAAATTACTCAACATTCATTTGTAGAAAGGCTTTCTCCAAAAGATTCTGTGATAACGATTTGAATTTCCTCCTCTTTGGTTAATGGCTGGTTTAGGTTGAAATTTGTTAGACGAGGGGATGTTGAAGTTTCTATCTAAAGTAAAAATCGAGTTCAACACATTGGATCCGAGACTGGCATCGTGCGTCGAATTCTTGGCTCAGTGCAATGCAAGGAAGGCCAAAGAGTCGAATCCGAATTGTCAGGTTTTGGTGAAACGTAGAACAGATGATCAGCCGCCTCAGATTACAGTCACATTTGTCAATGGTGCTGAGGAAGCTTTTGATGCAGCAGCAACCTCCGCTCAGTCTATCAGAAAGATGATTCTCGATAAAGGTCAGTACCTCGAGACAGAGCAAATGTTCCGTGAAGCAGGAGAACAGTGGCCTGTGATCATCCCTGATCAGGAGCTGCACCAAGAGGCTCCTGGTGTTAAGGTCTGTCTCATTTTCCTCATTGAATCTAAAAAGGACAACATTTTGGAAACAGTTTATAAAACTAAACAGATATGGATGGTCAGCAAAGCAAAAACACTCTAAAATGCTAACATTTGTAGACATCTGTGCAGCATTTGCAGGTTTGTATATTAAATTACTGACATTTTTGTCTGGTTTTCATTATTTTGCAGCCAAGAAAAGCAGAAGATAAGAAGTAATACTGCTCACTTCATCAATAGTTTTTGGTGTTATCTTTTTCAATTGACAAATCTACCTTTGGAATGTAAGATGGGGCTCAAGCTTAGGGTTTTGGATTTGAACAGATATATTTGTATTGTTTCCTTCTTTATGTGAGGCCGGAAATTAATGATTTTTTTCATAAGAAATCAGGACTATGTATTGGAATAAAAGCCGTTTATCAGCACTCTGGTTCGAGTTGTGGCAAGAAATAGTATACATTGACTTACACATTGTATACAAGAATTCATTATTAGCAAATGAGTTTCTTTGATTGTATATTTTACAGAAATACTCTACTAAATACGTATATGTTTATCATCAAACCAGTCCTTGTCCTTCATGCATTTACCTCTCTTCCTTTCTAGGAGCATTAGGATTACCCATCATATCCATCATCATTTTCTCAGGTGAATCTTCCCAATTGGTAAACGTCTTCAAGTCGATCTGCAGAAAAACGAGTCAAGTTTTGAAGAACTCTCTGTATTTACATAAAACATCATATGCTCTTATGGATATTTTACCTTTCGACGTTGGTCAGTGAAAAGCTCTTCTCTTTTCTTATATGTTTCTTGAATTTCCTTGGCCGCTTTTCCACCTAGTGCCCATGCTTCCACATCTAAAACCAATGCCTCTACTGGTAAATAACCCTGCAGCAGTAATGTAAAAGAGATGTTACAAAGGTCCAAGAGCACAGAACTTGACATATAGATAGACTAGTTTTGTTCCTCGGTTACGCAGTTATTAACTTATATTGTCTGAAATTTCCATGCTTTGGTTTTACCTGGTTGGGGAAAAGAGAGCCTGGCTGGTAAGTTTTATCAACTGCATGATGACGGATTGTGATTTTAGCAAAATCTTCGTCAATGAAAACTCTCTCATTTCCAAGTGTTCCCCCGAATCCAATTCCAACAGGCTTGGGGTTTGCGTCGTAGACTCTACCAGAGGGATGCAGGTGGCTGTATGCAAAGTTCTTCTCTTTGCCTGAAGATGAAAGCAAGAACATAAAATCCTGGATTAATGCAAAACTGACTGTGCAGAAGAAAATTTTGAATTGAGCCGTACCAGAAGAAGGGAATGCATGAAACACAGGACTAATGGAGAACAAGTTCCCAGAGCTTCCGTAAAATGTATCCCTCTTCTCAAAACCGTGTTGCAAAATTGCGCCAATGACCCACTTCCTCTCACTTGAATTAACCTCATGATCGTCTCCACAGCTTGCGAAAATAATAAGAAGTACTGGAGCATGATACCCTTCAACATTGGACCACAGTCGATTCATGCCTTTTCCATGATGGTATGAGCTGAAAGACGGATGAAATATAACTTAAAAACACTACAGAGACAGGATGTCCACGAAAAAACAGATATACACATGAACTGTAACTTTAAATAAAATTCAAAATAAATTGAAACATAAGTCAACTAGTTTCCCAGAAGCAAGACAGAGAGAGATACCGGTATAGAAGATTTTCATTGGTTTCATCACTATTGCAGGGAAACCATGAGCTTAAAATCTCCTCGCTTATTGTATTTCTGCACGCCAAAGAAATTGCCCATGCCCTTCCACATGTTAGAAGGTTGTTTGCGCATGTCTTGGATGCAGAATCCTCTTCACCAGTTGATTTTGAAGGTCCAGATCCATCCTGCGAGTCATCAATACAAACTTCACATGTCCCAGGTTTTCCTTATACCTTAATACAGTTTACAATGCAAAGCAGTAAGTAGAGAGAATACCTCCTCATTCAAAGATTTTTGAAGTCTGGAATTACAAAAATGAGTAAGGCACTCAGTAAGACTTGGAACTGTTGTCAAGGCCCACGTAAGAAATTTCCCGACCGGTAGTTCGAGTTGTAATCCAAAAACATCGGAATCCCAAACATCCAATGTGTTTCCAGATTCAGTACAAGACACAAGTGCAGAGAGAACCAGGTGAGTAATATCTGGAAGAAACAAGGACCCTGAAGTGGTTCGGCCATCCCACGACATTGTCCAACAGAGCCAGAGAAACATAAGCAAGTCGGTGGTGGAAATGGAGCCGCTAATCTTACAATCAGCTTCGTCAGATTCAAACTCAAGCTTTGGAGAAAGACCTGAGTTTTTAGCGGTGACAAAATACAGTCTCAACAAAGTGTTGACAGACATGGAAGCCGACATTCTTCCACAACATTTAACATAACCTTTAGCAAACTCGATCCAACTTAATCCTCCTTTCTCAGAGACGAAGAACAAGTCAACTAAAGATGATCCTATATGCTCCAACAATCTGGGGAATGAATCTGGAACATTCTGGGTTCCTTCAGTGGTAGTTGTATTGTAGCTCAAACAGAAGCTTTGCTACAAGAAGGAAATTCAATACACTATTGAATGAAGCAGAGATCTACGATTTGAAGTTATCAAACCCAACTTTTAAGCCCAAAATACTGAAATCGACCCAGAAAGAAGAAATCGAATTATACCTTGAATGATTGGAAAGAAACGGTGTTGGTGTGAGAATCAGCGAGCTTGGAGAAAGATCGTTGAAGCAGAGGAAGAGACCCTGTTGAAGCAGCAAGGCTTTCGATTTCTCGCTTCTCCGATAACTCTTTGTTGTCCGTCGAAGAAGAAGCACCCATGATCGGAGACTGGAAAATCAAACCAAAAGCCCGTCTGTGACAATAATTACAGAAATGGAGTCCATGATTGCTTTTCAGTTTTCAGTTTTCAGTTTTGAACAATTCTTATCTTTCACGATTCGCCACGTTATCGATTTGATCGGATTCGTTATATTGGCATTGCTCTTTTAGTCTTACTTTGGGCTTCAACCAAACTCTAGGCTTTTCTCAGACAGGCCTTCTCACGGCAAAACATGTTTTTCTAGTGGGCAACTTAAAGATGATAACCCATCAAAGGGTACGTACTAGGCCTGGTTATTTGGGTATTCGTTCGGTTCCGATTCGATATTTTCGGTTATTCGATTCTTTAGTTTCATATATATAGGATCTATTAGATATTTGATGGATTTTTGGTTCGATTTGGTTCTGATTCGGGTTCAGTTCCTCTTTAAAGAGAAATGTTTAGTACTAAAAAAATTCGGGTTTGATTCTGTTATTTTATACCCATATTACCCAAAAATATCCAAAAATACCCGAATAATAATAATCAAATATTTATAAAAATTGAAATAATACACATAATTTGGTTGTTTTTATCCAAATTATCCGAAAATAAATGAACTAACCGAAATAAACGAGAAAAATATAAAATATACTTAAGCCCTAAGAAATTCGGTTACATTTTGGTACCTATTAGATCTTCGGATAGTAACCGGAACCAAACTGATACTCATGGATCTTAAATTTGAGATCCAATAGGTTCATTTGGATGAAACCGAACCCGGACTTCCTTTTTTGGTGTGGTTCGGTTCGATTCTTCAATTTCAGTTTTAGTGTCCAGCCCTAGTACGTACAACCCCACAACGGGGGAACAACAATACCTCAACAAGAGACTACAACAGCACCCCAAAAAGGGGTTAGTTACAACACAACTTATAACGGGTTAAACATGAACCAAATCCCACACTACAGGATATCCTAACCTGATTATAGGTTTTAAACATTCTTCTAATTCCCATTATAGCAATCTTTAACCGTTTCGGGATATCTGAGTGGAGGACGTAACATGATAATCCTTCTGTTTCACAATAGTTGTTATCCTAGATAATTTCACACATATTAAACAAATATATATAAAATGTTATTGTATTCTTAAAATAAAAAGTTAACTTTTGACATTTTTCACAAGATTTAAAGTTAAACTAGGTATTTAAAATTAAAATTCACATTAAAAATTGGAAATAAAACGTAATTTTAAACAAGAATTTTTTTTTTTAAATGACAATATGTGAAACAAAACAGAGAGAGTAGGATATTCCTTTAACATAACTAAACTGACCGACCAAACATAAACTAAGACATAAATACTAATTATTTTACACATGTTAAACATATAGTTTATAAAATATAATTTATTAAGAGGTCCATGTGGCTTCTGGAGAATGCTATCGAAAGCTTCTAAGCATGTATGGAAGCAGACCCGGCTCAAAGGGATAGGGTAGAGGTGCGACGGTTCAGGACTTGTCCACAATTTCTTTTAAAATATCCATTAAAAAACCTAAATCCGAAATTGTTTTGGTCCAAAAAAAAAAAAAACAGATGTAAAATTATTGCTATTGTCCATTAAAAAGGCCAAAAAATATATATTTTTAAAATTTTGTTCTACCAAAAAAGCCCATTTAAAAAAAAAATAGCAAAAAGATTTACAAAATCAGATTTTTTTTCTAAATTTCTTTGGTGTTGGACCTTTTTTTCCAAAAATTTTAATTAAAAAGCCTTCAAAAAAGGAATTTTTTTTTAGAATTAGGGGGTCTTAAAAAAAATTTGCCCTGCGGCTTGTATATATTTTGGGCCGGGGCTGTATGGAAGGGTCAGGATGATGCCATGTGGCAACATCTTCTTCACACAACATTCAACAGCAACATCCATAGCTTTCTTCCACCTTCGATATCTGAGATTCTGTTGATATCGTGGTCGACATCATAATTGTTAATCTGTATCGGCCAATCTTCGATAGCTTTCTACAATTTCATTCGCCAGAGACGCTGAGATATAGTGTGTTATTTAATTACTACTATCATGTTTCCTTTTTTAAAGTTAATTGGTTAAATAATATTTTGGAAGCTCAATATATAGAAATTAACAACACAAAAAATTGTCAACCGAACATTTAGAAATCATATAAAAGGATTCAAGCTAGTGATCCAGCTTGGTACAATGTTATTCACATAGATAAATTCGGATAGGTCTTGTCGCACAGATTGAACTAAACAGTCTATTTGAAAAAATTGATTCACATTAGATATAAGACAGAAAAAAGAACAAGAAGCATCCACGAAACTCACTGAATTTTTCGATTATGATATCGACTATCGGTTAATCTTCGGGTGATCCAATAATCTGTATCAGCTCTAGTTTGTCCGTCTAAAACTTAGAACATAGGATGCTATGTTCCAGAATAATAGCATAATTCAAAGTAGAGCTTCTAATTCAGCATGTAAGGGAGATAGGTTTCTCCTAATACCGCTTTCGCCGAGCAAAAATAACATGGTCTGCTTGACAATATGTCCATCCCAACAATGTGGTTACGTCCGAGCTTTTCCAAAATCCATCAAACCTACAATAAATCTCTGACCCACGATTAATCAGAAACGACATCCTCCACGGAAATCGAATGTTCCCCAAGCTGTGATTCCGACCATACCAGAAATTATGTTTTCGCAGTATAAAAATTGATGTGGGGATAAGTTCAGCCCCTTGGAATAACATCTTATTCCTTTATTTTAAATTAATTCATAAAAAACCATGGATACATATTGTCTCCCTTTACTTGGTCTTCCCTTTGATTAATACCTTGAAAACGGAAAATTTGCAAATAGAAAAAAACATCTAAGGTATCAAAATTTCATTAAAAGAAATCCGATATTAAAATTTCACCTAAAAAGATCAAGAGAGAAATGAGGTGTAAAAAAAAACCTAACGTTTCAAAAGACACAAAATAAACCCCAGACGTTAATTGGGACAACTCTCTAACGGAAGCTAAAATGCACTGCTTTATTAACAATAATAAATTAGGTGGTTGGTCCGCACCCTGTGCAGGTAGTGAATTGTTAATTTTAATACGTTCAATTTTGGTTATTTGAGTGAAGAAATGACGAAGAAAATAAAAAATAACCGTAGTACCAAAGATATTGTACTTTATTTTGTCCAAAACCAAAAATAGGTAATGTACAACATACCGGAATCTAACACGAATTTTGAAAAACCCCAATGTAGACCACATTTGTTGTCTCTTTTTGTGCAATATTCCATTCGAAAGGGAACTTGTGCCGGTGGTAGTCATATCATTAGATGCTTAATTGATGCTTAATAAAAAATATAAATTTACCTTAGTATTTGAAATTGATGGCTTACGAATCAAGTGAGGACACAATAGTAAAGATTTAAGAGACTACAAAGTGTAGATAAGATTTTCATTTGTTTAGAAGGTTCAAAAACACAACTCACCATGTATTCAATTATGAATTCCTTGAAGTATTTCGACGTGACAGGAACAATAGTCTTTTGGTTGTTCTTACTCTCGTCAATGATGAACTGATCTTTCTCAGAAGCGGTAAATTTTAGAAGGTCTTCTAAAAGAAGAGGAGATTGATACTGATAGCTTGAAAACCAGTTTCAAACATCAGGAGGCTAAGATAGAAGAACAAAGAAATAAAAATGTATATATAAGCAACTGATTTTACTTATGAGCATAAAATCTTTGTCTTTTGAATGATACAAATGAGCTAGATAAAAAAAAAGTTATGCAGGACACAACAAACAACGATACCAGAGAACATACCATGCCACTGCCACCAACAAAAAGTAGAGCTCTCCTTCCAAGTTTTTCATTAACTACAAAACTGAGTCGATCATCTACCTGAGAAAAGAGGTAAATCATAAAGAGGTAAAAGAAGAAAAAGTTAGCACTGAAGATTATGTTTTTTTTAGAAGACGTTGTAAAAGAACTAAAATAAGTTCAGTCTTATTCAGTCTACTTTGTAATCTTATTCAGTCTTTCTTCATCTAAACTGTGCTAGAGAGCTGACTCCAGTAGCAGATAGTCTCATGGATTTTCTAAAATTTTGTATGCCCGTTTTCTGTAGGCTCTTGTAAAACATTTTAGGTGCTAGCTGTAAACTCCATGAAGGGGTTTCTGTTTTAATTGTATAATAAATGTAATTATTTCATCTTTAACACATCAGCATGAAATCATAATTTAGACAAGAAGAGCCCATGGCAGAGCAATGATCTTCTCACTCTATATTTCCTATCATCATTGATGGAACAACGAAACTCTAAAGCCATATGCCTCTAGTCAAAATTTACACAGAGGTTTAATACTGGCTACAAATTATAGATTAGAGTTATATGATAAGAGATGCAAGCTCTAATTCATTATAACCATAGTCTCTTCAAGAACTTGTACTGCTCTTTCTCCTCCTGACAACTTTCTTCACAGTAGTAACCTTATCACCACAGTAGTAAATTTTCGCCGAGCAAAAATAACATGGTTTGCTTGACAACATGTCCATCCCAACAATGTAGTTACGTCCGAGCTTTTCCAAAATCCATCAAACCTACAATAAATCTCTGACCCACAATTAACCAGAAACGATATCCTCCACGGAAATCGAATGTTTTCCAAGCTGTGATTCCGACCATGCCAGAAATTCTGTTTTCGCAGTATTAAAAATTGATGTGGAGGTAAGTTTAGCGCCTTGGAATAACATCGTATTCCTTTATTTTAAATTAAACAATAAAAAAAGCCATGGAAACATATTGTCTCCCTTTACTTGGCCTTCCCTTTAATAGTACCTAGAAAACGAAAAAATTGCAAATACAAAAAAATCTAAGGTATAAAAATTTCACTTAAATAAAATCTAAGATATCAAAATTTTACCTACAAAAATCAAGAAAAAAATGAGATGTAAAAAAAACCTAACATTTCAAATGACACAAAATAAACCCTAAACGTTAATGGAGACAACTCTCTAACGGAGGTTAAAACGCACTGCTTTATTAACAATGATAAATGACAATGTTCTGTCTAGAAACATGAAAGCTGCAACTGGATGACATGTTAGAGGAATAAATTTGAGAGTAATTACCTATTCTACTGAATTCCTCTAAAAATCTACCATTTGCTTAAAAATTGTATCCCACTAAATTTGTATGGGTCCCACCAAAAAACTGATAAAAATACTTGATTACGCTAGATTTTGGTACTCTGAAAAAGAGTAGAGGAAAAATAGATGGAAAAGGCTATTATTCCACTAACTATTTTCCACTAATTACTCTTAAACTTATTACTCTAATTTTTATCCAGTTGCAGCCGAAAAATAGATCAAATAACAGAAAAAAAGAGAGCAAATGAAGCACGATCTCACTTTCGATTTTGGATACAAAACCAAAATTTCATTCTTCGCCCGCTTCTTCTCATAGGTGTGTTTATGGGGTTTTAGATAGATTCAAGGATCTATGTTTGAATTTATATGATTTGTAGTAATCACTTTGATTTTTTTTTCGGAATTCAAAAATACCAAAGGGATTAAAATTTGTCAGATTATCTATACTTAGGCGTACGGTGGCATGTGGTTTTAGGCTTTGGAATTTCTGGGTTGTGAGGGTTAGAGTAATTGTGAAGGTAAAACTGAATTGGTTCATGTAAATGGTTTTTGTTGTTAATTCTTTTGGTATGACATGGTACAAAATTTTGGGTGTAGACTGACACTGTGGTCATGTTTTTATATGGTTTAAGAAGCTTGGATGGAAGAGTTTAATGTTCTTGCGGGAGAAACAAGATTTATTTATTAAAGACATGAGAAGAATAATAAAGGGTTAATTAGGTGTATATCAATGAAAAATTAAATGTATAACAGTGATAGTTTTAAAATTAGGTAAGTAGCAAAGAGAAAAAAAAACCATAATTATACTTCCCTTTTTGTATAATTACATAAAATGCCACTTGTCTGAAAATTATCACAATTTATCCGCGACACTTTTTCATTTAATGTCAATAATACTATTCATCAATTGATAACATAAAATAATGTGTTATTTTAATGGATAACTATATGATTACCATGCTAATTAATATGGTACAATAATAAGTTTATATATAATGGGTTAACTACATAATTATCGTGTTAAGCCAGTTAACCTATTATAAAAATATGAAATATCAATTTAAAATTATAAGATTTAGTTTTAACATTTGTTTATGTATATAGATCAGTTAAATAGATGAAAAAAATTAGCCCACATATATGATAACAATTATAATAGCAAATGACATGTAGTGGTAACATATCAAATATCTAAATAATATTTATATTAGCATGATGAATAGTGTTAATAACATTAGATGAACAGTGTTACGGGTGAATAATGACAATTTCAGGCAAATGACACTTTATGTAATTAAACAAAAAGGGAGGAATAATTATGGTTTATTTTTTTCTTTTTGCTACTTACCTAATTTTTAAATTATCACTTTCATACACCTAATTTTTTATTTTTCCATTGTCATTTAGTGTAATTTCCCAATAATATAAATTATGAGAATATTGTTATGAAGAAATTGCATAAGTGTGCATAGAAGATTAAGTATGAGATAAAGGAATTTAAGGCAAACGTGAAGAATATTGGTTTGTGTGCTGCACTTATTAGAATCAGATGTGTATATTATTGTATGTTTTACCAAATTTGTATATGTATCTATCATTTTTTTTCTCATGCTCAGTTAATTATATTAATATTCTAATGTGTGCTTGAGAAAGTTATGTTGGATGTTACTCTTTGATTGTGTTGAAATGAACTGAAATTCAGATTATCATAATCAGCCTTTTGTTCACAAGTGGTTTTTACAAACAAAAAAGGAATGACTAAAAGATTAGAATGCACAGTTAGCCAAATGAAGATAGCATTGTCACAACTCTTTTACAAAATAGTTTCGTTGACTTATGGTTTTTAACTGCAAAAATTTCAGAAAATAAATTAGCCAGCTTAGCAGAAGTTTAACCAAAACCAGCATTCTTATTTGAAATTACTAAGTTCATCTATCTTCATAGAAACCAACATGCTCTCATATTACGAACTTCACACAAACCAGCCTCATACCCTACTAACTTTACAAAAACCACCGTCCATGTAATTCTTGAAGAAGACAGACAAAAGCCAATGAGACTACAATAAGAGATAGATACGGAAAAGATAATTTATGTTACCTTTGCCATATTAGTTTGGCTTATGATTTTGAAGGTTATGAAACCTTTTTAAAGTCTGGCCAGTTTTCTTAAGTGGCCTCTTCCCCGTTTTGGTGCCTGCTCTTGTGCTGGAGTCACCTGCATCGTTTTTTGTTATGTCCAGAGGCACCCCAAATGTTGCATGTCTACGAAAGTAAAAAGAAGATTCATGTGATGATAACCATCAAAATATTAGTAAACAATAACATAACTATCTAAAGGAGGGAAGGGTCATTTAATTCCCCAAATATTTTGATTGAACGAATTTATTCACCAACTATTGCATGCTCACATTAATTCATGAAGTTGTGTTTGACTGTTGAAATCAAATACTTAAAAAGTCAACATTTAATTTTAATAATAAAATATTAATATTTTAATCAAAATAATAATATTTAAATTAAAAATAACAATAATATTTCAAATCCGAAACAATCCAAAAATAATCTTTAATTTTTTATAAAATTCATGAATTAATAATATTTGAGTTATAATAAAAATAAAATTATATATTCCATATTTAATTTCTAAACAATAATTTTTTCAAAAATATTATTTTTAAGTGTAAACTATTTGTAAGGTTTTAGGTTATTCATTCCTAAAATCGTAAATCTCATAAAGTGGTTTCACCTCTAACAAACCCTAAACTCTAAAATCTAAACCCTCGAACCCTAAAAATTATACATAATAGTTATTAAATCATAAACTCTACCTTTAGAAGGGTTTAACCCTAAAATCTAAAATTGTATAAACCCTAATTGAATCATAAATCATATTTCCTCAGTTAAAATACTTGAGGAATTAAATGACCGTTTTCCCATCTAAAGGATAATAAGTTACCATTATAAATTTTGGTCTTTTTTTTCCGGGTAGGCGGCTTCTCCCATGATTCAAGTTTTTGTTTGTTACTTCCACTTCTTCCCTTGGAAATTTTATCTAGTGAAGCTAGCAGCGCTGTAATATCTTTGCACTTGATGTGTTGTCTTTTATGCTTGTTTTTATCCTTGTTTCCATATCATTTAGTCTCGATGGTCATGCATTTGTTTTATTCTACTGTACATTCATCTACATTTTGCATTTTAGCTTGTATTTAGGACTTTATCTTGCAATCTTGCATTTGCATTGCATATTTGCATGATTTAGGTATTTTTGGAGCTACTTGGATATGGAGAAGATTTGATGGAAGCTTGAGGAACAAATGGATGAGGAATTGAGCAAAGGAGGAAACAAAGAAGCGAAGAAACAAGCCTTAAAAGAAGAAAGAGGGGCTGGATCGGACAGTCACCCAATTCAGCCACCCGTTCTCGTGTGCACAAATTTGGACAAGTCCCTGTGCACTGAGATCAGGATCTCACCCGATTTGGTGACCCGATCTCGTGCACAGATTTTTCCTTCCTTTTATTTTGTTGACCTTATCTTAATTCTGTTGACTAACTCCTTATTTTTAAATACTTTTTTATTTCACTTTTTAGAGAAGAATATTTTTAATCTCTTCTCTTAATCATGATTATTATTATTATATTAGTCTCTTTTAATTCTATGATTATGAGTGAGTAGTCTCTCTATTGATTGATGGGTTTGGTAGAATAATGGGTGATTAGTGTTGATCTTGTGGATTAGGGTTACTTTCTATTGTTTCCTTAAGCATCTTGTGTGATTAATGCTATTTCTACTCTAATCCATTAGGAATAAATCATAGGCTTCATCACACCTAACAAGTGTTTGATGAAATGCTTGAATGAACATTATGTTTTGCTTTGTCATCTTAGTTATTGAGGAATGAGTTAAGGTGCTTAGTGGTTGATTGAGCATGAGTTTTCTTGCTTGGATTTCATTAATTGGGCATTTGAGAAATTAGTCAAATTGATGATCTCTAATTTATAGATTAGTGGTCCTTTGCCTATGATTGTGTCTCGTGCTTGTAAACTAGACTCCACAAGTTCATTACTAATTACTCATGATCATTATTGTCATTACCCATTTATCAATATATATCTCTATTGTTTTGTCTTGTTTTATTGTCTTTTCTTGTTTATTGCTTGTTTATTGTTCTCTTTTGCTTGTTACGAACCATACAACTCTTGATTGCTTTAGCATAATTAGGATTTAACGTGCTTGATGTGTTAGTCATTCTACCCTAGTGATTCGATCTTGAACTATACTACAATCACATTTAGTGGGTTGTGGTTAGCTTATGGTTTTTGGTAAGATAACAACGACACGCTAAAAGCCTCTTACCAAAATGACGTTGTTGCCTAAGGGAGAAATTTGATTTAGCCGTTAAGAGTTTAAATTCGATACGTCTATTGCCTTTATTTTTATTTATTTTCAGTTCTCCTTTACTAATAGTTTTCTTTTTGCTTGTCTTTGCTTTCATTTTTAAGGTGTATGACCCGAGGCAATCTACAAGGACCAATTGTTGATTTGCATCCGGATTTGCAACGGTTGGAAAGGGAACATCGAAGAGAAGCTAGAGAGTTAAGAGATCGCGAACGAAGAGATCACTTGAGACGTTTGGGTATTAAGGAAGAAGTAGTTGTTGAGGAAGTGATTGAAGAGATAGTTGAGAACTTTGATCAAGAAGAAATGGGTGATCATGCCTCCTCCAAATAGAAATGGACGAAGAGCTCGACCCATTGGAGAGTTTGATGAGCCCAATACTCGAGAAGTAAGCTTAGGTATCATCCCTCCTACCGTTCCCAACCCCAATTTTGATATTAAATCCTCTATGTTTGGTTTGGTTGAAAGATCTACTTACAAGGGACATAGTGTTTAGTGTCCTTTGGAACACTTGGATTGCTTTGAACGCTTGTATAGTAGGACCTTGAAGGTCAATGATGTTCCCGAGGACACCATGAAGATGATCATCTTCCCTTTCTCTTTAGAAGATAAAGTCGCTTATTGGGAACCGAATGTCCCATCGGAGAAAGTTACTACATTGAAGGGTGTCAAGACAAATTCTTGAGGACATTTTTTCCCAAGCAAAAGACAGCTCGGTTTAGAATCGAGATTCATAGCTTCAAGCAAAGAGGAGGAAAAAGCCTAAGCGAAGCATGGGATAGGCTCAAAGGTCTCACTAGAAGTTGCCCACACCATGGAGTCTCCAAGTTGAACATCTTGGGTATCTTTTATCGAGGAGCTCACAATGAAGTGAGAAGAGCTCTCGATACGGATAACAATGGAAACTTTGCTAGTCTCACTAGTGAGCAAGCCGAGAACTTGATAGAGAAATTCGCTCAAAAGTGATGCTTACTCTGCAGGAGATTTTGATAGGTCTACACAAGCGGTTAGCTCGAATGTGAGTGATGGGAAGCTTCAAGAGTTAAACGAGAAGATTGATAAGTTACCTCGAGTCTTGGGGAGTAGTAAAAAGAATGTATCTTTTGTTAATGATTACAACCAAGAAGCTCATCAAGAAGCTTATCAAGACGTGGTGAAATGGGAAACAATGAGCAACCAACGGAGTCTCGACAAGATTGTAGTTATGTGAACAACTACAACAAGTCATTCAACCAATCTCACCCCAGTCTCTCCTATCGAAGAACCAATGTTGAAAAACTCCAAGACCAAGTCTACCCTCCACAAAATCAAGCTTTCAACCCTCGACCTCAAGGGAAAAGGCCTCAAGGTGGCAACTTCAACAATTTCCAAGGCCAAGGGTTAAATCAAGGGAACTTCCCAAGGGAAACAATATCCAAGGTGGAATTTTCTAGGGAATTTCCCACATCCTCAAGATTCTTCTTCATAAGATAGCGAGACTAAGGTGATGTTCAAAGTCATGATCGAAGGGCTCGCTAAGGCTCAACTAACTCACGTAGACCACCAAAAGGATGTTGACAAGATGTTCGCGGAGATGCGATCTAGGATGGAAAGGTTGGAAGCACAAAATTCTCACGCCTCATCATCTTCTAAACAACCCATGAGTTCTTTTCACCCAAAGCCTGAAACAAACCCCAAGGCAGAATGAAACAGCATCTCGAATGTTTCTAAAAACCATGGAGGAAAGGACTTGACGACTAGCCAATGTCACATTGCTAAAACTAGATTAGCGGAGAATGAGGAGCCCATACAAGATTTTGCCAAGATCCTCGTTTCTTCTATTGATGCAAGCAAGACGCTCACCAAGTTATAAGACCCCGAAAAGTTTGTCATTCCTTGTTCTCTCGGTGGTTTTCATATTGATGATGCTTTATGTGATTCGGGAGCTTTCATCAATGTGATATTATGGAACATGGTCCAACAATTTGGCATGAAAGGAATGAAGCCGAATTTGACACTCATCACCTTTGGAGATGCTTCTACCAAAACTATAAAGTGAATACTCAAAAGATTATCCGGTGATGGTCGGAAATTGCTTGGTACCGACGGACTTTCTTGTCTAGGATATGGTTGGCTCTAAGAAGCAACCTCTTGTACTCGGAGCCCCTTTTCTCACTACCGTTGGCACCCGTATCGATTATGTCATAAACATGGTGGTGCTTGAGCATGTGAACGACAAGGTCTTTTACCGAATCAAACCACCACTATTCAATCATTTTGGGACAATCACAAGAGGCGAACCTAGCACCTTGTCTGCAAGGCTACTTACGCCTAAAGACTCTTCAAGCCTCATTGAACTCGTGCTTGATGAATAAAAGAAACGGGTCAATGAGCCTTCGGTGATGATGATTGATAAGGCGGCTAAGGATGAGAAGATACTGAACAATGACTTTTTGTGTCTAGCGTTCAAAACCTTTCGCTAACCAC